>JACJUY010000317.1:249492-264246 GCA_014220935.1 Platorchestia sp. MABIK
GTACTACACTGCTGCCAACATGAAGTGAGGAATTATTCTTCCATTAGTAAATAAAAAATAGTCAATTAGTCATCTATACACTACTTCCTTGTGAATGAAAAATGACAGCATAAATATTTTGAGGAATGATTTTCTGAACAAATGAATCACAAATAGAATTATTTGTGAGGAATTGCAGGAATCATGTTTGGCAGTATTGTGGCTCCCGCTCCTGGAGCCACGGGGTTGTCTGCTGATGGGATAGGCAAACGCTCTTCTAGTACTACATTTTACTGGTAACAAGCGGAGGTGGACAGGTGGTAGTGGCTTGAAAAACGCGAACCGATAGCGCCTATGTCTGAGTGCCCGGCGCTTAAATGTATAAAGAGAGCGGCACATAGGGTGAGGGGGGCAGATATTCCTCTCCTGCCCCCAAAAAAGTATGGGCTCAAACCTCAAAAAAATTAAAAATAAACTTTTGAGATTCAAGCACCGCAAACTAATGCAAAACTACTTAATTACAAAAAGGAATACGAAGTTTTTAGAATCAAGGTATTCAACGATACACTCGAAATTAATAATTTCTGAAATAAAAAAAACAACTAAGATAGCACCGTCCGCCCCAGTCTAAAAAACGTAAACACAACACTGCAGGACTTGTAAAATACAATAACGCAAAGCAAAATGGCTTAAATACTTCAACGCAAAGAAAAATGGGCAAGGACAGTCGAAACATTACAAAAAATCACCCTTTTCCATTAGGAAAAACATAAGAATGAATAACGATTCAAATAAACGACATAACATTTGCTAGGCATTAAGTAAGCTCGCAAAGAAACGAATTTCGAATTTCCCAACGTAAAACATCCCCCAAAATTTGTTTACAAATCTTGGCTCTATCAACTTCAAACAACAATTCAAAAAAATTGCAAATTGCAAAGGAAATTATGTTTTCGCAGTACAAGATTAATTTTTCCACATTACTGTGATAATGCTTCGGACGAATTTCGCGTTCATGTTGGAAAAATCCCCACGGGGTGTGCCCGCAGTGATCTTGTTTTAATGTGACCCTTATTGCCCATGTGCTTTTTTCCTCAGGGAGGTTTTAGCCTGGTTCACGACTTGCTCGCTTGCCATAGACTGGAGCGGACGCTTCCTTGCCTTAGGTCGTACTGACTACCTTGCTTTGTCAAAGTTTCTCCCTGGACGGGCGGACGTAGGTAGCGCTGGTGGCTGGTCGGCGGCACTCGTATTACCGTATGGTCCTTCGCACGATGGCCTTGACTGTGGAGTTGCTGGATTTCGTTTTCTTGTCTTGTTGTTATGCTGTTGGTCATTGTTCATTTGAGTTTCTTTAGGTTCGTAAATTTGGGTATTGGGTTATTAATTAGGTTTGCACGTTACTTAAGTTCGTTTCAACTCTCGTTCTCCCAGATGGATTGTTTAAGAGTGTTGTTAGCACTTGCTTTGGCTGGGGGGACGACTTGACTGTCCTTAACTTGGGACACTTGATCTTGCTGATTATTGAATTACTTGACTCTACATGACATTTTGACTAATTGGTTTAATTGTCATCCACTACTTTGTTCTGCAAGTTTACACACTGAGGGTACCATTTCTTTAGGGGGGTATAATGTAATTTCTGTCAACTCTGTGAAAATTGAATATAATAGCATTTCTTTAATTGACCATTTGGCAGCTGGCTGGTAAACTTTCAATATTCTTATCTTTCCTTTCTCTTTCCACATAGTATGCATTTGGGGCCTGTCTCCGCCACCCGACTGGGTCAACGGGCTCTTCCTACAAGGTACCAATTATCTGATGTTTGAATTTTTCTTTTCTGATCATTATTTGAATTCATCAACACTATCCTCTATTCTTACTCTAATAATTTTTTCCAATTTCTCTAGCGATCGTCGAGTGGTTCTTGACCGGTGCCGCCCTTTGACCTGCTGAGTAGGCAAGTACGCTGGCCGTCTTGTGATCAACTAGACGCTGACCGTCCGTTGCGGACCTGGAGGAGGGCCACAAGTGCTACAGCGGCTGGCGGGCGTTCGGTCTGCAATTTTTAAACGAGTCCGTTGGCAAGCGACCTGTTTCGTAAGATTGTCCATATTAGGTTTTAATCCGGCGGCGTATTCGACCCGAGGTGCTAGGAGGGCCACCGTGGACCTCCGGTAAACCGTCATAGTGTAGTGGCTTTAAATTAAGCTTTAGGATGTCCTAAAACTATTAAATAAAAAAAAGAAAACCATAATGTAACCTGCTACCTAATTATTACTAAATTGAGTTTAAAGTTTATGTTCTCTGATTTGGATGCCAAGATCGCTGTACTTCGACTTGGTTATTTTACCATTGTTTTATGAACGCGTAGGAAATGTTTGGCCTGTTCAATAAAGCTACTTAACTTAAACCTGCAATTATTTTACCTCAGTCATTCGTGGCGACCTAATTTAAGTAAGCAGCCCTCAGTTTCGCTATATTCAGTTACAGAAACAAGAAGTACATGAAATACCCTTAAACACATCAAACTATGGTACTAACGAGTTACAGCGCTAGAAAACGTTTTGTCACACGTTATGTTGTAATATCATAAAGCAACACGTCCACTTGAATTAATTTCATTAATTAATTAAAACCATACACACAGAACCGAGACTCAAACTAGTGAAAATGCCGTCGACTCAGATTATGCTTCATATCCATTAATTCGAAAATGTTTAATTAAATAGTTAATAACAATAATAAATAAAAAATTCAATACCGTCTTATCAAAGGATTTTAGCGAATTTCATTTGTTGTGACCTTCAGTTCATAAACAACCATGAATAGCGGAAAGCATTTTGAGTTTTTAATTTTGTCTTCATTTTGTATTATAACCACAAACATGGGTACACGAGAATAAAAGGTGGTAACAGTTAACAAGACAAATGTGAAAACAGACAGTTAGCAAAATTTCGTGGTTAAATACGCTTAACCTACGGGTGGATAAATACGGATATGATAAAAAACATGACACAGTTAAAAGTGAAAACACTTTCTAGAAACAATTCTCAAAATTTCCAAATAGCTAAGTGTAAAATTTTGAACACACGAAAAGAAAAATCAACAAAAAATATGCAAGTAAAACACGTAATTTCTACTGAATTTGCCTAAACATCGGTGCCAAGCGTGTAGACGGCCGTCTGAGCCGTATGACCCAGGCTGTGACTCAAACGTCGTGGCTGCCTAGGCCGCCTGGGACCAGGACGCAAGTTGAAAGATACATTGGCACCACACACTACTATTCCTCAGAACTGGACCCTCGTAGCTGGTTGTTGAAAACCTTTGTCAGCGGCCTTAGCATCTGGCGTCGGAGGATAAAATCCTCCGACCTTACTCACTCGGCCAGCAATTCTGCTTGTTTGTTTAAATAGTAAGCTACAACTATCAACCCCATGAAAGTTATTGTAACAATCATTAAAATTACATCCGTCACTCAATCGGGCATGGCATTGAAGTGAAAGGCACTGATATTAAAGTGAACATAATTGTGGAAGAGAAATTTGAGGTTCCCAACCTTTCACTAACCTTGTACTCCTTCAGTATTCCGACAGATGGGCATGTACTTAAAAATATACTGATATTTGAAAAAACTATGTTTAGTGATATGTTTACGATATGTAAACACATTCAGTGATACATAAATTTTGAAAATGAGCTGCATATAACGCGATTTTTCCTTTCAACTGTTGACATTAAATGCATCCCTTCAGATAAGCAAATGCACCCCTAGGGGGACTTGTACCGCAGGTGGAGAACCCTTGGTCTAGAGGCTTGGGAGAGTTTCTTGGCTGCTATAGCATTATTACTACGCTATGAGTGTCGGTACTGGCGCAGTTACAGAGAGTAGAGGTAGAATGAATGGATACAGCAATCTACATCGTCGGAATTTGTTTACTTCGGCAAAAAATTTGGGTCTTTATACGTACTAGGTATTTAATTAAAAAAAAAACCTGAAATCTTCAACAAAATTATTGAATCAGTTTTCTGTCTTAAATTTGAAACCTAGTTGCAATATCTAAATATAATTGAGAGCTCCAGAAGAACATCGCAGAATTGGAGATAACCAAACAAAAATAAAAAAAACATCCTCTCAACCCACTGCACACTGATTCATAACTTCAGGAAATGATCGGTCGATTAAAATATTGGAATTCCTTTGGAAAATTTGATTGTGTTATCATTTTCTAGCTAAAATAACAATCTAAAGCTTTGACAGCTTAACGATTTTTAGAATAATGACCTTCTTCTTATTTCAACCCAAAAGGACACAAAGCAAATCATGTGAGAGCGTCATGCGTGTACATGAGCAATGTCGAGCCCCGCGCTGCGGCCCAGCTGCCGGCGCGACCCGTACGACACGGCGGGCAGTTGACTGAGGCAAAACTACACAGAGAGAGAGACCTTCTGTGGCCCTACAGCTGTCGAGGAGCTCATTGCTTCGCTGGCCTGCACTTCCCGTGATGACAAGCCTCATTTTTTGCTGTCTTTTGCTAGGCCACGCGTCCAAAAAGAGGGCACATGCAGGCAATGCCCAAAAAAGGGGCATTTCTTGCATATTTGACCTCGGCTGGTGGCTGGTCCCGCTCTCTTTGAGGCGTTTTGTGCAGTGGCGATGTTTTTGTTGGGTGTTGGCGAGGCGCTTGCTTCTCTAGTTCAGTCGAGCTTCAAGTTGGCTACAGAATGTGTTTTTTGTACCGTTCGGATGGTGTTATTTTTAGTGTAGGCCAGGACGTCGATTGACCCCTCCCCCCAAACGTCACAGGGACGTGCCCCGTGTGCGGGGGCGCAGCTCCAGCAGGGAGATGTTGTGCTCAGTTTCGAAATCGGCTCCAGAATTCCTGAACATTTGTGTCAGCTTGCTCACACAACTAATTTTGGGGAGATATTCCCCATGGAAGGAACAATTTCTACACATTTGGTTCTAGTTCTACAAGATAATCAAAGTGATTATCTAGTTCTAAGATAATCACTTTTAATTTAATTGAAATGGACACAATTGTTATTATGCCAGTCTATAAAAGTCAACGTTTCGATGTTCCAAACATCATCGTCAGGCTGTGAAATACAAAAAAACATTTAGTCACATTGATATATAGGGTCCCTATTATTGGTAATTCTATTTATAGAATCCCCATATAGAGTCCCTATTATTGGTAATTCTATTTATAGAATCCCCATATAGAGTCCCTATTATTGGTAATTCTATTTATAGAATCCCCATATAGAGTCCCTATTATTGGTAATTCTATTTATAGAATCCCCATTTAGAGTCCCTATTATAGCCTATGTAATCCAAAGCTCAAGCTACATCAGACTGAATAAAAGATATTGGTAATCACAGTGCGAAAAGACTAGGGAGGACAAATTTTGCACAATACTGAAATAACACATGACCAGTTGTTATTACAAACTAGATATTCGTATGCTAACGGAACCAGAAGTGAAAGCAAAATGGATGAACAAGAAGAGGCCAAACGTCTATGCCACAGTCCTACTGAACAATTTTAATGTAAAAAATATCGTTTGTATTTTTGCTGAGGGAAGGCTTATGTTCATGAATGTGCAATGCTTCTGTTATTTGAATATGCTCCTTTTTGACAACATTGGAGAGCATTTTTACATTTAAGAACAAATCTTTATTTGAATGCTCACAGCTATGATCACTACGGAAATGTTTAATAATAGAACCTTGATATTTTTGCGCGGTTAATCTTTGCTTCAGAGTCATCCTTGTCATGCCAATCTAACACTTATTGAGAAACTTGTATTCTCTCCTGTTACATTCGAACTGATATATGACATTGACTGTGTCTAGGTCACTGACCCTAGATCCGAAAATATTATTCCTAACTAGGAGACCACTGATTTTGTGATTTTTGTAGTTCACACGAACTTTAATTTCTAACTCTAAGCATTTCTGAATAAAAACTAGCCCAGTTTCTGCACACTTCATAAGCTCCATTTAACAGCGTACTGATCCGTGTGTTTAAAAGAAAATCCTTGTGTTTAAAAAAGTAGAGTCATGAAATTCAATACACATAATTTGGGTTTCAAACATTTTTAACGCAGAGGTCTGAAAGTGATGGACAAACCGTAAGAAAGTGACCACAGCTGTGTCAAGAATTGAATCCATAAACGATAGAAAATTATTAAACTATATTCTTTTGGATACTTTACTCTTGACTCACGACTCGTATCTGT
This sequence comes from Platorchestia sp. MABIK, assembly GCA_014220935.1. Classification (NCBI taxonomy): domain Eukaryota; kingdom Metazoa; phylum Arthropoda; class Malacostraca; order Amphipoda; family Talitridae; genus Platorchestia; species Platorchestia sp. MABIK. The sequence continues at coordinate 255,718 of JACJUY010000317.1, forward strand.
AAATTACAGTGATTATATTTTTCTGCACACCAGTTATTTTGAGGAGGTTATATCGGATGACAACACCACCGTCAGAATCAGCTGTGCCCGCAGCCTTGGCTTTAAATGGGCACTCTACACATGCATGTGAGGCGTACACAATAGACACTTTACACATGCATGTGAGGCGTACACAATAGACACTTTACACATGCATGTGAGGCGTACACAATAGGCGCTCTACACATGCATGTGAGGTGTACACAATAGGCACTCTACACATGCATGTGAGGTGTACACAATAGACACTCTACACATGCATGCGAGGCGTACATAATAGACACTTTACACATGCATGTGAGGCGTACACAATAGGCACTCTACACATGCATGTGAGGTGTACACAATAGGCACTCTACACATGCATGTGAGGCGTACACAATAGGCACTGTACACATGCATGTGAGGCGTACACAATAGGCACTCTACACATGCATGCGAGGCGTACACAATAGGCACTCTACACATGCATGCGAGGCGTACACAATAGACACTCTACACATGCATGCGAGGCGTACACAACAGGCACTCTACACATGCATGTGAGGCGAACACAATAGGCACTCTACACATGCATGTGAGGCGTACACAATAGGTACTCCACACATGCATGTGAGGCGTACACAATAGGCACTCTTCACATGCATGTGAGGCGTACACAGTAGGCACTCTACACATGCATGCGAGGCGTACACAATAGGCAGTGCACTCTATATATGCAGGCGAGACGTACAAAATAGGCACTCTATATATGCAGGCGAGGCGTACAAAAGAGGCACTCTAAAAATGCATTCGAGACGTACAAAATAGGCACTTTATATATGCAGGCGAGATGTATAAAATAGGCACTCTATATATGCAGGCGAGATGTACAAAATAGACATTCTATATATACAGGCGAGATGTACAAAATAGGCACTCTATATATGCAGGCGAAATGTACAAAATAGACATTCTATTTATGCAGGCGAGATGTACAAAATAGGCACTCTATATATGCAGGCGAGACGTGCAAAATAGGCACTCTATATATGCAGGCGAGACGTGCAAAATAGGCACTCTATACATACAGGCGAGGTGTACAAGATAGGCACTCTACATAAACAGATAGACGTACAAAATAGACACTTTATACATACAGGCGAGCCGTAAAAAATAGGGACTCTTTATAAGCAGCAATACTGACTCAACAAACACTATGTCGAACGCTTTACAAATAAGTTTAGAAATTGGCTTGGGAAAAATATCATTTTCTTTGCAAAACTTGTTTTTCTGTCATAACTCTGCCGTGCGGAGGAAAACCAGAATTGTTTTCTAGTTCACACATTTCGTGAAGAAATTATGTTTAATGATGTATTTGTTCAAACTATTTTCTCAAAAGTTGTACATCGCAATACACACGGCTTCTTCAATTTCATAAGGTTAACTTAAAAGAAAAATTGCATTCTTTTAAACTGGGCTATTTATGACGGGTCAGGAGTTCGTTTTCGATAGCTACAAAATTTTTCTTCAGGATTTTACCCAATTGTTGAGACAAGAATTAAACAAAGGTACATATTGGAATGTAAATTTCAGCGTTTACTTCACTGAACCTCACGTAGAGATAGTCACGTAACGACCAGCTGTGACATGACAGCTGTGACATCACAGCTGTGACATGACAGCTGTGACATGACCAGCTGTGACATGATCAGCTGTGACATGACAAGCTGTGACATGGCCAGCTGTGACATGGCCAGCTGTGACATGACCAGCTGTGACATGACCAGCTGTGACATGGCCATCTGTGACATGACAGCTGTGACATGACCAGCTATGACATGGCCAGCTGTGATATGGCCAACTGTGACATGGCCAGCGGTGACATGACAGATGTGACATGAACAGCTGTGACATGGCCAGCTGTGACATGACAGCTGTGATATGACCAGCTGCACAGTCGACCGATGCATGCACAGGCGATGCATGCACTCCTTTTGGCTCTGCGTGTTCTGGCAAGCAGAAACCTAAGGTTTAGTAGGCTATTAGGCTGCTACTTCTTGTGCCCCATGCGCAGCAGTTGTAGCTGTTCCAGTTGCAGCAGCTGCTACACTTCTACTGCACATTGTGCAGCTGTTGTAGCTATTGCAGTTGTTACATCTGTTGTATGTGTCATAGCAGTTTCAGCAGGTACAACAGTAGCAGCTGTTACTGCAGGTACAACTGTCACAGCCGTCACAGCAGCCATTACCACCGCCCCGGCGGCGTTAGTTACATCCGTTACCACCGTCGCCACACCACCTCAGCACCGCCGTCACACCACCACCGCACCACCGTCGCACCACCGCCGCACCCTCTCGACCCGAGGCTCTCCTGTCGCACGCTGCTGTCGAAGAAGATGGATGGCGGTGGCTTTCTGGCTTGGGTTTTTGTTTTTGTCATCTGCGGTTCCATTGATTGTCTGTCACTTGGTTTAAATTGGTGTGTAATATTTGTATCCGCTGGGCTTGCGAGGCCTCCGTCCTACCTTCGTTGGACTGCACCGCTTCTGCTGCGGCTGTTTGCGGTGTGTGGTGTGTGAGAAAAAATGTTATACATAAAGATGTAAACATATATTTAGCTAAACTGAACTATCATTTTTGCATAATCCACGATGAATATATTGTAGCCTCTTGTTCGTAAGTGCAATCTTTTGCTTCGTGATGTACATATTTAGGAAACACTGCCGGATCCTGCGGGACGTATTTAGTGAACACTGACGGGTCCTGCGTGACGTATTTAGTGAACACTTACGGGCCCTGCGTGACGTATTTAGTGAACACTGACGGGTCCTGCGTGACGTATTTAGTGAACACTGACGGGTCCTGCGTGACGTATTTAGTGAACACTGACGGGTCCTACGTGACGTATTTAGTGAACACTGACGGGTCCTGCGTGACGTATTTAGTGAACACTGACGGGTCCTGCGTGACGTATTTAGTGAACACTGACGGATTCTACGAATCCTAAAACACGGTTTCAAGCGTGAAGGTGAATGCGAAGAAGTAATTGATTGTCGACAGATAATGGAAAATTAAAACAATGGGCAAAACATCAGAGTTGTCTGAAAATAATGGAAATGATTTTGACAGGAACATCAGCTGTAGAGACCAGCATTCATCGCATGCACCTGGATATAATGTGGGCGACTAGTATGTGCAAACACGTACATATTCGTGTGCGTGTGTGTGGATGCGTGTGTGTGTGGGTGAGTGTGAGTGTGTGTTTACTAAGATCCGAACTTGACTCGAGATGATGCCCTGATAGTTAGAGAGTGTTCGTCCTGTTTGAATTTAGCTAATTTAAACTGAATTCAACGAATTTTGATTTGAATTGAGCTGAAGTACAACTGGGAGGATCAGACAAAAGTTCTCAGAAAAACAGAGCACTAAACTCAGAAGCTTAGACACAACAACTCGTGCTGAAATCTACAGCCATACATGAGGCCCACGCTCATCTTGGTATTTTATCTTAATGATCAGTGATGGATGATGTCGTTATTTTTCGAGAAGCTTGTCATTTTTGAGCCTTTAAAGAGATCTCGCACTGACGAGGCTTATTGTGTTGCAATTGGCCGCACCGTGAGACCGTCTCTAACGCCACTGAGAGACGCTGTTAAACAATTTTTTTCGCATGTCATTCAAATTGATGTGCAGAGTTTTCTAAGCCTCCTTGAAAAAGAATAAACCACTTTGCTGCATTTTTTGGTTAAAACGGAACCACTTATCATAATGATCTTCACGTTCATCAGGCTCATGATTATGACGCTTACAACCAAAAGCTTGACTCGCGAGTTGCATCTGAAAGACAGTGACAATTTACCCCAATGACCACATAATTGCATAATTGCTCTGTCATTAAGACAGAGAGTAAAACCTGATATCACGGAACGGTATTCCGTTCAAGCGTAGCGAAAAGAAAGTATCAAGTGTCTCATACCTCAAAATACGTCGCAGCTGCCGCTGTATTTTGAGCTCCATTTGCTGAAACTCCCCGTGTACGGAGTAGGCGTAGCATGGATACGGTGGCGAGCTCCCTTGAAGGCGCACCGAATGTGCTTGCGATGTTTCCATCACAGCAATCCCGGCGCCATCAAGGATATTCTGGTCTAAAATTTACATTCTAGGATTTCCATTGCTTCATTATTTCTAAGACTGTTTTTTTCCAGCGTTGTTCAAGCTGATTTTCTCTTCGTCGTCATGACTGCAGTCTCCCAGCTTCCCCCTGTGCTCCTCTTCATTGGGCCTCGATAAGCAGAGTGAAGGGAAATCGTCGCCCCGATCTGACCACATGAGCATCTCCGGCCTCAAAAAGAAGGTTATAATCACAGACTCGAGACCAATATTCGAGCGCCAGAGCACGCAGAAGAGCCCGTAGTGTTGTCTCTTCTGGCAACGAGCTTCAGGGGCCATTTGCGAGACTCGTTCCCACGCTCAGTCGGTCTGGTCTCACAAAACTTGCTAATCAAGGAAGTGAGACGTTCAAATCCGGCGATTTGCAGACAACGGACCATTGCCCGCAGATTATGGAGCAATCGCGGCGGTATTGCGATACGCTGCGCCTCTTAAGGAACAAACTGGCCAGATTGCAGCGAGGAAGCCAAAAGAAAATGACTGAGACGTGGAGAGCATTGTGCTGGGTATTTAAAAGCCTATCCGTAACTTTCCATTAAATTCACTGATTCTATTTTGCAGGCTCCATAATTTTATAATCAAGCGATGAAGCTTTTCGAAGATGACAACAAAAATTTGCTCTGTTTAAATCTAGCTTAAAACGAGACGTCCGTTTTGCTTCTACGCCCACGTTAGGTAGAAGAAAACTGGTAAAAAATGTTAATAACTATTTTGAGAAACAAATTTCAAAGCTCATGAATTTTGTGATGTCATTACTTGTTTTGCTAGATCCCAACGCCAGCAGTGAGAAAATGGATATAATGAGCCATAGGTAAATGCAAAGGGCATATACAGATCAATGATCTTCTGAAAGGTGTTGTAATCAGTTGATTTCCTGACAAAAACCACAAACTGAGCAGTAATTCATTTAGAGAACATCAAAAAAGCTCTAATAAAATAGTCCTCGATAGATTTATATCAGACAGCGCTGCGTGGCAGAGCGAGCAGTTCACCAGTGCAGGAGCTGCTAGCAGTGCAGTAGCTGCCAGCAGTCAGTGGCTGCCAGCAGTGCAGTAGCTGCCAGCAGTCAGTGGCTGCCAGCAGTGCAGGGGCTGCCAGCAGTCAGTGGCTGCCAGCAGTGCAGAAGCTGCCAGCAGTCAGTGGCTGCCAGCAGTGCAGTAGCTGCCAGCAGTCAGTGGCTGCCAGCAGTCAGTGGCTGCCAGCAGTCAGTGGCTGCCAGCAGTGCAGTAGTTGCCAGCAGTCAGTGGCTGCCAGCAGTGCAGGAGCTGCCAGCAGTCAGTGGCTGCCAGCAGTGCAGGAGCTGCCAGCAGTCAGAGGCTGCCAGCAGTCAGTGGCTGCCAGTAGTGCAGTAGTTGCCAGCAGTCAGTGGCTGCCAGTAGTGCAAGAGCTGTCAGCAGTTAGTGGCTGCCAGCAGTGCAGTAGTTGCCAGCAGTCAGTTGCTGCCAGCAGTGTAGTAGCTGCCAGCAGTCAGTGGCTGCCAGCAGTGCAGGAGCTGCCAGCAGTCAGTGGCTGCCAGCAGTCAGTGGCTGCCAGTAGTGCAGTAGTTGCCAGCGGTCAGTGGCTGCCAGTAGTGCAAGAGCTGCCAGCAGTCAGTGGCTGCCAGCAGTGCAGTAGTAGCCAGCAGTCAGTGGCTGCTCAGCAGCACCGGGCGACAAAAAATCTGTGGCAGCAAGGCTGAACTTTCTGTTTGAAAATTTCGGTTGTTACCAGAATTATTTTGTTGCTTGGAGACCACCTTCTCTATTCACCTTACCAATCTTTTTCAGATACTCCTGAGCAGTAGACCAACGTGCATCAAGTCTTTTGAACAATGTTATGATTGTTTGACGAGGATTGTGCCCTACTGCAGCTTTCATAGTTTCTTTCAGTTCTCCCAAAAGACAGGATCTCCCCGTTGGGGGCTGATGAGTAAGATCAAAATTACCTTTTTTAAATTTCAAAGATCATCTACGGCAGCTTCTAACACTCACACCTGCATAGACAGTGTTTATGTTTTTCACTGCTGTTGTTGGATTGCAATGGACCTTTGTGGATTTCACAGATGCAATGACGCACATGATTCACTTTGAAACCTTTCTCTTCCATGGGCTGTAAATGGGTTTGAAACTGAGCCATGGTAGATTAAAATAAACTTGAAGTTTACCTGAATATCTAATATCTGATCTAACATTGGAAACAGCTGTTTGGACTTATTCATATGTTTTAGCTAGGCTGAAAAAAGGGGGACAGAACTTTCTGGTACCCTTAATATTGATGTCGTGTTAGAATATACCGTTTCACTGGGAATTATATTTTGATTACATTTATAGGAAAAATTTTACACCTGCCTTGGGGCTGACGCTAACGAGCCAACAACACACGACTAAATCTGGGCAGTTATTGTACATGGAATAGCTCTCAATTTTCCCTTGACACATTGAGCTCGCTCGTTAGCCTTTTCGATGGTACAACGATTTATAACTTTCAATTCTGAATTCTCTCACGGAACAGTCGTTCTCCCTCTGTTCCTTCCCCCTCCCACCCTCCCATTCCCGCAGCAGCTGCTCCCACAGCACATGGGAGGGCAAAATAATACAACACGTCGATTAAATCGCCAGATACCATTTTTCTAAACCATGTACAATAACGAAAATTGAACTATTTTCAAACAATAGTACAACAAGTTTAATAATATATCTAAAGTCTACAAATAGAAAAAATCCATATACACAAGTAAAATGAATACGTGAATAAAAGTTCACAATACCCGACTTTTTTCACGATATTGTAAATAAAAAATCATTGTAGAATTATCCCCGAATGTTCTTATACATTCTATTATTTGGCAACCGAACTTTCGTCAGCATTCATCTCCATTAACGTGTCATTGGTATAGCAGATCTCGTTCTGAAAGGTCGTAAGCATGGGTGAGAAAAAGGACATCAGCCAAGACCTTCGCGAACGTATTGTAGAGCGCCATACGCCATAATGAAGGTTTGTGATATCGGAAGATATGTGCACAACTGTGTGTGTTCCTAACTCCTCGGTTGGAACCATATTACGTAGGTGGAAATAGCGGAGTACGACTCTCAGCAAGCCACAAACTGACCGTCACGAATGATTAACTTCCGTGATGTTTGAAAATTGATCCAAACAGCAGCGCAGAGGCCTCAAACTACTCGTGAAGAACTGAATGATGATCTCAAGGCATCTGGGATCGAAGCCAGCACACACACGATTATCAGGGCACTACGCCGTGAAGGTCTTCGCTCTGCATCTCTCGTAGGACACCTCTTCTCCAGAAACGTCACGTCAAGGAAGGCTGAAGTATGCCAACTACCATTCGAACAAGCCAGCAGCGTTTTGGAACTCATTACTATGGTCAAATAAAACCAAAATCAAACCATTTGGGAGAGACAGAACAAACCATGTTGGGAGGCAACAAAACAAAGAGTGTAAACCAAAGTGCACCAAACACACTGTTAAGTTTAGAGATAACTCAATCATGGTGTAGGGATGTTTCAGCCCATCAAGGGTAGGTAAACTTTACATAATAATTGAAGGAACCATGAATGGCAGGAAATACCGTGAAATATTGGAAGAGCAACTCTTGCCTTTAGCTCGATTGTTGAAATTAAAATGTGGATGGACCTTCCAACAAGACTACGATCCAAAGCATGCTGCAAACGAAACCAAGGAAAGGTCGAGGACGGAGAAGATAGACTTTTTAGATTGGCCAAGTCGATCCCCGATATGAATCTGATCAAAAACTTGTGGAGGAATTGAAATTGAAGGTTCAGAAGAAAGGTTAACATCGCTGAATTAAAAGAAATTTGCTTTGAAAAATGGAATAATTTTACACCCGAAACATGTTAAAGGCTGGTAGTGAACTACTCTAAGCATCTCGAAGCAATTATTAATAAAAACGGCTATACAACGAAAGATCAATGTACGTACGTATATTTTAAAATGTGTCATAAGCCTTTGTTAACGTATTTATTAGGCATGTTACTATATATTTTTTCTATTGAATATTTCTGGGTTTTAGATATGTTATTAACCTTTTTAAACAATTGTTTATATATAGTTAAATTTTCGTTATTATACGTGATCTACATGCGTGGAATCTGGCTATTTAATCAACATGTTGTGCTATTTTGCCTCCCACTGTGTGTCTCAAAGGAACGCTTCTGGCAACTACAGCCACACTCGTGACTTGTTTCACCTCTGGGGGCAAGGTGTAGTCCTCACGTCCCCCACACCCACACGTCCCCACACCCACTCGTCCCCACACCCACAAGTCCCCACACCCACACGTCCCCCACACCAACACGTCCCCACACCCACTCGTCCCCACACC
>JACJUY010000318.1:5847-29785 GCA_014220935.1 Platorchestia sp. MABIK
AATATGACATCTCATGAATATCGTAAATTTCCTGCCAGGAACCAATGACATTACATAATTATCATAATGAAATAGTTTTTGTTCGGTAATGTCGTTTTCGCCGACTTTAGGCCGCTTCCATTTCATGAATAGCGTAAATTTCCTGTAAGGAGACGATGACATTTCATAACAATCGTAAATTTCTTACATGGAGATGCTGAAATTTCAAAAATATCGTACTAATATAGCTTTTGTTTTACAATATCGTTTGTGCGAAGTGACTGACGAAGACTTCAAGTCTCGGACCAGCGCACAACCCGCTGGTGTTGTGCTGCGGTCCATCCTGCGTCATGGAGTCAACAGAACATGTCGCTCACCGCCGGAATGCGAGGGACAAGCTGATGATGAATCGATAATTTATTTAGTGTCGGGACAGCGCTGGCAACCCAATAGCCCTCAAGAGACGACGATGTGTTTCCTGCGCTCGCGACCGCGTGCTGCCTTACACTCGGAAGGTATGGTACTCGAAGGTGCCAAGACGCTTTAATAAATTTGCGAGAAGGAGCAGCTACCATTTCATAAATGTCGTAAATTAGAAATAAAGAGCTGCTGTCATTCTACATATTACGTAAATTTGCATTAAGAAGCAGCTGTCATTCCATAAATTTTGTAGATTTATAAGAAGGAGCAGTTGCTGTTTAAAATGATTCGTTAAGTTGCATCAAGGAGCAGCAGCCATTTCATAAATGTAAATATGTATTAAGGAGGGGCTGCCATTTCATATATATCGAAAATTTCCGACAAGGAGCATCTGCCATTTCATAAATATCGGAAATTGGCAACAACAAGCAGCTGTCATTTCATAAATTTGCAGCAAGGAGCAGCTGCCATTTTATAAATATCGCAAATTTGTCAAAATTACCAGCTTATATTTCATAATTATCGTAAATTTATATCAAGGAGCAGCTGCCATTTCACAAATAGAAATGGTGCAGGTTCTTCTCAGGAGTGTCTGGTGACTGAGAACCTCAGCGCATAGAGCCCAAAAGTCAGCAACAACTCGTCGGTAATTTTCCACAAAATATAGAAAGGATTAGGAGTAAAAGATGACTGAGAATAACACAAACTGAGATAGTAAATTTGAAATTTACTTCCCTATGACATCATAGCGAAATGTCCCATCATGAATTGAATAGGGTTGCCTTTTTAAAAACTCATTTAATTATTCCTACCAAAGTCATTTTATTACTTTTCCAGTCATAGCCTATGCCACGGCATGCTCGGACATCCTTCATCACATGATGGAAAAATTATTCATTATTTTATGTGGTATACGTTCTCGTAACTCCGTAGTTGCATGATGTCGCTCCGAGCGTTTAGAGAAGGTGTTTGCCTGAGACAACTGTCTTATTATCTTCTAGAGCCCACAGAGCGTCTCCGCGAAGCTTGTTACTATGCACACTCGTCAAGAAACTCCAACTCACTCTCTGTCCTAACTTGCTGCTTCTAATTAACGGGCCAAGCAGTCTGCTTATCTCATTAAAACTCAGCATTTTAGCACCTGCTTTGTGTTTTAATGAGAATGTGCCTAAGAATTTCCGTGTTAGGTGCTAGAGATTTATGTTAGTCATTACAACGTACGCTAAAGTCAAATTGAGCAATGGAAAATATGAAGGCGGAATAGCAAAATTTTAGCATTTAGCATTTTAGTTGAAATTAAGCTGCCATTTTAAGAGCTCTGAAAAATGTGCTGAAATTTTCGATCATTTCATACATTTTTGTTGCTAAGTTCGATAAGTAAAAACTGTCTATTAGTTTTGATGTCTTCTCCTCACATGTTAAAATGGCTTCCATGCACTTGTGTCTCGTTCATTCATTTTTTACAGATCTAAGTCATATGAACAATGACACTCAATACCTCCTCATGTTTTCTGTTCGAGCTTAGAACATTATTCGTTGGAAGTCTGATTCATTCAAGCTAAATACTTGCTGATAAAATTTATGCTTTGGTTATCAAATTATGTAAATTCAAGTACCTGTTATCCGGTTTGTGTTTGATTTCGCATTTTTTTAAATTCTTAGAGTCACCTGGTGCTAATTGTATATGAATTGTAATCGTTTTCTTTATTTTATTCAAACCGATTGTTCTTCTCCAACATGCTTTACTGTTTTTTTTTAAACCAACCATTGCATTTGGATTGTCTGCTCTCTGGTTATACAACGTATCATCGATCGAATAATATTACATATGTGAACTCTACAACGTCAGCATTTTTGTACTCACTTCACTGGTATCACAACTACCGTCATTCACCTGACACCAACACCAGGCTGGCACTGACATCAGAATTAGGAAGGAACTGCTACTCGGAAGTAAACTTCGAAGAAGAGATACAGGAAGAAATCTATCAAGAAACACGTTACGTTAAGACCATTCTCGAAAAAAAACCGTATTGTCCTGTGGCGTATTGAAACCTGGAAATATTCCAGAGCGCTCTCCAGGCAGGTATCCTGAAATGATCTCGATGTCAAACTATTTTATGGATGTGGAAAGGCTCAAGAACTTTTTCGTATAGATATTCTGAAATGGTCTTAAACTTAATCCGCTTAGATCAAATAATCGTGCATCACTTTACTCCATTTGAACAATTAAAATTAGGAAACAAAGTGCATCACTTTTAGTGACGTCACTTTCTTAAGTTCCTATCCGCATCACCAGCGGATCTTTGAATTTAGTGAAGAATAAAAACTTGATTCAATTGGCGCGAGTCTGGGTCATTTCTTCGGATCGCAAATCACGCACAGGCATCGGATTTCGAGAAATGGAGAAATAACAAAAATATCCTCCATGCTCTTCTATTGTCCCAATCAACTATTTTAGAATCAATGCTTTTAAGTACGTATGTGTTTTAACATAACCGATGTAAGTCTGTAGTGACACTCATGTTCTTAGGCAAATAAAATTCAACAAATTCAACCAACTGGAACGTAAATGAACAATTTACCTAGTGGTACACATATGCACCAATACGCAGTGAACGCGTTAATGTAACTAATATAATTCTATTAATATTAATAATTGATTACGTGAAGACGTGCCCTCATGAAACGACGAACCAGTTCAATTTCACTATAATGATATGTATCATGGCTACGGTGTCACATTTTTAGTTCTGCATCTATGTATGTTGAATAAAAAAGTAGGCGTTGTTTTCATTTTTAAATCATCGATTGAATGCAACTGTTAAAATTTTAAAAACATTGATTGAATGCAATTGTTTTCATTTACAATTGATTGCTTGAAAGCAACTGTTTTCATTTTCAACTGATGGGTTAAACGCAATTTCGAATTTGATATTATTATAATTTTCGAACAAATTTTTACCTGTTGAAATTATTTATATTTTTGAGTACTAGAGAGGCAGCACTCTAAGCCACCCGAGACAGGAGCCCCGCCTGTCCCGGCTCCCTGATGTATTCGTCGTCACGAGGCTTCTTTCTCCTTGGCCCTCGTCGTCAACTTGAAATTTGCGAAGCACTTCATAAAAGCCTACTCAATTTTTCACTTCGGGAATTTGTTTCTTGATGCTGTGACTTCAGGAAGCGGAGCGCGGCAAAAGTCAAGGAGTTTTGGCGGGGACACTTGGAGAGAAGTGACCAGCTGACCGGCGGTGGCACGGTGGTGGCACGGCGGTGTGATGGCGGTGGCACGGCGGTGTGATGGCGGTGGCCAGTGGCGGTCGGCGGTGGCACGGCGGTGTTACGGCGAAATTAATTGAAATTGAATATATTGTAAAATTATTGGTCAACTACAAATATCTGAAATCACTCATTCAGAATTGTGTAGGAAAATTTTTAGATCGTAAAATTTGTCCCTCTCCTGCAACCCTGAGCGTACCAAAGCAGATTTTGTACGTCGAGTATTCATGGGTTATTTGAACGCAGAGCTGAAGAAGGAGGAAGTATCTTTGGTTAGTAGGTTGGTGACAAATTAGGCTTTTTAGACATGTAGAGAATTTTTTGCAATATATGTAGTATATGATTTTTATTTTTCAAAATAGACCAAAAAATTTCTCCTGTTTCAGCACTGACGATGGAATTTAAATTCCAAAACGTAAGCAATAAATGTAATGTTCATTTTTATTCTGGTTCTTCTTTTCATTCTACGAATAAGGTTCTCGACAAATCGCCCTATTGGAAATATAACTTGAAGAATCGTTAAAACATTGCGCTTTTAATTCGCTTCCGAATGAATCATTCTAATCTTGAAGACATGATTGGAACATTGTTACAATTCTAAACTAGCTTTAGTTAGCGAGTAATGTCCTTTTAAATGAAGTCATGTGTTCTGTCAGGCATGCCTCCGTACTGTTTGCAGGTTTTCTTGCACTTTTAAAGACACGATTTTTTCACGAACACTCACGTTCCAAACACCCATGAAGGAAGATAGTCTCGCGGTAATGTTGCTTGGAATTATCGCGTTCATGTTTTCCCAAATGTTCTTACAAAGTTTCTATTCCTCAGAAAGTAACTTAAAAGAAGCTACAGTTGTGAATTTCGAGTACAAAAGACGGTTTTCCCATGTGCTTCCCCCGGTAAAGTTCTTCGCATTTAAATTCTACAATCTGAATCACATTTATTTCACAGTGTCTTTATGGATCCAGAGCTACTTCATAACGTGAAGAAATACTTAGCAGTAAAAGTGTTTCACGTGAATAAATACATCTATTAATTTAGAATACCTTCATAAAAATCTCCGTATGATGCTGTAGATGCTAGTTACCCATTTATGAACTGCCATGTATGTTTAGAGCATTCATGTATGGAACTTTTGAGGGCCGTCGTAATACGCATGATAAAATTCACCATCGCCTCCAATATTGGAAATTTCACGTGAGACACAAAGTGTCATGTTCCAAGCCTTGTTTCTGTATTCCAGTACATAAAAATCAACATTTTCGAGCGCAATGGGAAGTGCGTTTGGTCTATAGATGCAAAAAAAAACCTCAAATAAAACCACGCTGCACACGGGAACTGGGTCCCGGGTTTTCTCTTTTTTTCCAAACAGACAGAACAGGATTCCATCTGAGGTTAGATTTCATGCAAAAATACGTTCCAAAGGCGTTGTAGCATTCACTTTTACGCCCTCATATACAGAAGCGGCGGTGGCCTGAAGCGTCGATCGTACATTGCGACCCAGTCAGTATTGCTTTTTTCTGCTCGAAATTCCCTCTACTGCTGCAGAAAATCCTGTAAAGCTATGACGAAATCATTCTTCTGTTACTTTCATTTACAATAAAAAACCTGCAGCTCCTGCACGCGAGCGGGATTCAGCGTTTTAACGTGCATAATTTGTTTGGTTATTTTTGGAAGTTGTGATCGACCATTGCACGAAACTAGTGTGTCTTTTTTTATGGTTTGATTGGGTTCAGTTAAGAAGCGAAGTTCTTCGCATAGAAAATATAATTTTTATTGCTCATGGTGTCAACATCATGCAGTTGATTTTTAGATCACCGAATAATTCATCGTAATTGTATACATTATCATAATTTCTATTACTAACATTGTTGTTATTGTCAAATTTGAAATACTTTTATGAGACTTGCCCGCCTGGAAACTTACGTGTTACGTATGTACAGATGAATGTAATCCAAAATCTCTGTAATTGATTTATTGTTGGAATGAATCTAAAAAATTTTGTTGGCATCGTTATTGAGCAATACCCCCTAAATACTACCACTCATTTAGTACACAAAAGCACTACGCATTTTTCATACGAACGAACAATTCCGAACATTTTAATCAATCATCGAATTTCCAAACATCACGAAGCAATGTTTTCAACACTTTGTTATTGATTTACTGCAAAATTACCAAAATTAGCAGCGTACTTTTAAAGCAAGCTAAAATATTGGCGCTGTCGAAAGCGCCAGCTAAAATGTCTTCAGCACGCTATTAACACGCCTCCGAATAATAACGGAAAACAGAAACACATAGTTTGGAGCGCAGTGTGTCATATTCTCATAAGAATTAGCAGCTTGCTTCTAAATGAAGGCGATTTGAATTCAAGTGTGTTCCATCAGGCATTACTGAAGACACGCACTTCCCTTTACGTTGTTCAGCGCACCAGGAAGCTGATCCTCTAATCCCAATTCGATCATTATTCAAATTCGCTCCATTACATGGGGGTGTAACGCCTCCCAGCTTCTGTCCATTTCTTTTAATCTGAGCAATCGCCCGAAAGGCTCTTTATTAGCCATCATCACGGCCTAAAACCATGGCCCCAAACACGAAGCAACGGAGGTGTCGAGCGCAAGGTACCAATTTTGTAACACCTGCCGTCCTTAGCTGACTAGCTTCTATCCACTCAATCTTTCCAGGACATCACCTCCGATCCTGCCATGCTCTCATTGAGCGCTCTTATTAACTTCTTTTTTCAGGCGAGCGCCCGGGTGTTGAGAAGAGCCAGCGAATCTCTCTATGTAATAAGACCAAACGAGACTTAATTCTCCGAAAACTATGAGCCTCTTTTAATAAGATCACCCGCTGAAATTACGTTTCATGATTGGAGCGGCATGGATCCACCTTTTCTCCACTTTTATTTGCATTCTAGGGCAAAGGTGCATAATTTTCGAGCAGGCGCGGTAAGTTGAGGGGAAAATCACCGAGGAACGGAAGTGAAGACCTGTAACAAGCTCTGCTCAACGCTCTCGCCTTGATTGTACGAGTCTCCCTTCGCTGGTGAGGCGCAGCGTTCCCGCCGTGGTGACGCGAAAGTGTCCTGGGCTGTTCACACATCACGCATCTCCTCGTATTTCTTTACATGCAATCTTTGTAAATAATCTTCAACTAAAACTAAATGAATATAATGTATTTTCTTTATATATGATTTTCATGTCTTGAGATTTGAATTTCTTTTTGCAGTTTTCATCACGAGAGACTTAAAGATCTTTCTACGTATAATCTCTATCACAGGAGATATTAAAGTTTTTACGTATAATTTGCATCGCTTGAGAAATTAAGACTTTTACGTATTATCTCAACTTCTTAGAATTTTGTTTCCTGCTCAGTGCAATTCCAATCTTCAGTGTGGAGATCAATTTTTTCAATGTGGAAACTAATGTAAATTTGATTTTAAAGTCACCGTAAAATTTTAGCTAGGCTATCTACAATGGTTTATAAAAACCATATTTATTAAATAATCAATGACTTGTTTACAAAAATTAGGGTTGCTAAAATTGCTGGCTTTTATTATTTTCTTCACATGAATTTGTTATTGTATTTTTCTTAAACCATAATGGGATATAATTTTGTGAGTACGACGGTCGTTCAAAATTCACTCAGCATCAATTAATTTTTCTACGGACAGATTGCCACCAAAAAATTTTTACGAACCGATTACTACCAGTAGATTGCAAGCAGCTACCAGCAGATTGCAACCAGTGGATTACTACCAGTAGATTACAACCAGCAGATTGCTACCGGCAGATTTCTACCAGCAGATTGCTGCCAGTAGATTACTACCAGCAAATAGCCACCAACAGATTGCAACCAATAGATGGCTACCAACAGATTGCTTCTGGCCTCCAACATCCATGGAGGCTTTTATATTCTCGAGGCTTCAAAAGCAAGCCTATTTTTTTCATTCGCTTTCAAATTACGAAAGAATTGAGTAGTTTGAAATAAGAATCTGTTCTTACTGCAAGACTCTTTCAACATTGCATTTATAATGCAATTTGAATTTTTTCTTTTCTGTTAAAATCGTGAATAAACTTTTAACATCATGCAGTTTATTTTGAGGCGCAAGCAAAATTCCTTCATTTAATAGTACGTACTTTGAACGATCACCATCTTTTTCTTGAGCCAGTCAAATAATTCGGTGATCAAAATCAAGCCTCCTCTTCATTCAAAATAAATTAAACGTTAAGGAGTGTTTGTTGTGATCGAAACTGGAAAAAATAGAATACAAATTTCAACTGAAAACTGTTCAAGAACAGAAGATAGTTTGCTGAATAGAGAAATTGATGAAAAATTTTACAAGGCTTGATCAAAAGTTTAGTCACCCAATACCAAATTTTCTAATAATGTTTACTTGCATTTTTTTTGCTTTCTGTCTTCGTATACGCGGCGCAACTTTTCGGAGGGCAATTCCTGTTGACGCACAGATGTGACTGTGTGTTCGCTGCTAGTCTCTGTCATCTGATAAAACTGGTTTCAATGAAATGAGAGAAAATGAATAACTGAAACACAGCGAAATGTAATTCACGCATGAAACTCTCAAACGCGAACACTATATTCCCTTTGCGCGTGATATAAATAAGAAGCTTGATGTTAATTTCTACTCAGTTTCTGAACGGAGTCACGAATAGCAAGTTTCTTTTTAATATTAACCGACTGGTCTTGATTTATAGTTCATAGTTACAGATGCTAACTCGAATAAAGATAAATTCTACGATACTAAGGAAGAAGCGTGGTCTTCCATATGCTCTCCACAGAACCAAACAACTAAGCCAGTCTCTAACATATTAAGTTTTGATTGCAAAATAAAAGCTATGAGCTTATTAGGATGCTAAGTCTTGATTCGTATTAAGAGTACACATCAGCTGGTAAAAACACTTTTTGAGGGCAGAGGAAAGTCTATTTTATGGAGTCACTCTGACATTAAGAAAGCCAGTCTTGCTCCTGGGGCACAACTTATGTTCTTGTTTTAATAGAAACCGGTCAGCCTGTGTAATAGAGTCTCCCATGCGTACGATGCAGAATGTGTATTTATCGCAGGCTTTTTATGGGCCATGTGCATTCTTATGCAACGCAGCGGTCGTTTCATAGCAACGTTCTACTCGGAACATAAATATACTGTATTTACAATGCTGTCCTATGCTATAGTAATGGATCAGAGGCCTGTGCGGGTAGTTCAGTCTTATTTCTTTATAAATATGGCATGCACACTTGTGCAGGGCTATGAATGCACACCAAGAATATTTTGATTGCTAATGCTCTCGTCCAAAAATGAAAAGTATGAGATGCATACCTGTGCAGTGTTATGGATACACTCTAAAAATTCCAAGTTCTTTGGTTATGTTTATGCCAAGAAACAGACAAAAATTTTGGTAAACGAGGGAGAAAATTTAGGCCGTGAAGCTCAATGGTAATTGCATTAAGTGATGACGGTTAACTCTGATCAAAATGCGCGCACGTTTCCAACCAAACCTCACTCATAACACAGCCATTCGTTCTTAAAATTTTCATTTTATAGGCGATTCATTCAAATAAAAAGAGTTTTAATATCCACCTATGTCCTTAGCTTTACATTAAATATAAACAACTTTAGAGTATAGTTCGAAAATTTTCATGTGACGGAGAATATCAGCGCTATGTTCCAAACATTCTTCTTATAACCACGAATGCATTTACGTAAGAACGTAAAATCCTTTGAAAAAACGTAGCGTGACGAGGCCAGTGCTATTTTTTAAACACTATTTTCAACACGGCCGAGCAGACTAACATAAGTGATCCTTTTGACGTACCCTTTGTACATAACTGAACCTTTATTATCTTGCAATGGAGCATTACTAGGTTCATTTTACACACACTGCAATTACGTCCGTGCCTATATAAGAAAGCTTTATTCATGCAATGGAGCATTAGTAAATAAGAGTTCTATATCAGACTCGAGTCAACTTTACTCACATGTATAACAGACAGCCTTTTCTACCATGAAACATGTCCTGACCAGCGATGTTATAAAAGACCTACTGTAACTCATCGGTCCCCAGGTACACAACAAACCCCAGTTCTTGCCATGCATCAAAACCAGACTGTATGGTACCGAACCTAACTCGTCCTCTCGTGTATAACATCTCGGTATTCATGCATAACCAGACCTATACCAGATGCAATTCGTTAGTCCTCTCGTGTATAACAGACCGTCATTCATGCATAACCAGACCTAACCAGACCCAACTCATCACTCCACTCGTGCAAAACAGCCCGCTATTCACGCATAACCAGGCCAGCGTTGTGTACCCACCAGACACACGCTACGTTTCGGCAGAGCTCTAAGGCTTGTGGCGTTTGGGCGCCGCTTGCCACACCAATAAAGTTGGGGCTATATACCCCAGCACTGCAACCTTCAGCCCTGCCGGCTCATTTGGTCGAACGCTTTAGGACCGTCTTCCCTCCTTGCTAATGATCTGGAACCAGTGAACCAGTTATTGCAGCCCTGCTATGGCTTCCTGGACCTGGTACTTATTGTGATGTACCTGTGGTGCCGCCAGGCTGTGTGGTGACCGGTGAGGCTGTTGTGATGTAGCTAAGGTGACCAGTGGGACTATTGTGATGTACCAGTGGTGACTAGTGGGACTATTGTGATGTACCAGTGGTGACTAGGGGGGCTGTTGTGATGTACTTTTGGTGACTAGTGAGGAGATTGTGATGTACATGTGGTGCCTGAGGTCATTTTTAAAAACTAGTGCAAAAATTTGTGAGTTGGTATAGGAGTTTGCGTATGAAATTTTAGCAGGAAATCACTGAAAGCTTTAATCTTAAAATTAATTACTTAAATGTAGAATTTTAATAATTCTTGGGAATTATGGCTGAACTAAGAAATATTCTGTAAAGTAAGTTAGTCCTTTCTATACTCAACGAATGGAAGAATATTGAATCGAAATGTACCATGACTCTCATCAAGTATTAGGGAAATATTTCGTGGTAAAGTGAACGATGTAAAACACGGTGAAACTGAGTGAGTTCAAAATTTTAACACGGAGTGTTTTATGTATAAGTAACCGCGTGTTTTCGAATCTTTTAATTCCTGAGAGATAGTTAAATCTTTGTTTTAAAATCCGTAGATTTATAACTGTAGAAAGTTTGGGGGGGCAGATGTCTTATATGCTTCATAGATACTTCCTTAGATTTCAAAAATCTGTAAATAACCAAGGAACAAAAAAACAATTGAAAACTATCATTTGATGTTGTTTCTTGCGCAAAATATGCTAGTGTTTAAACTTTGAATGCAAATATATCATGAAAACTGTCTACGTCAAGATTCAAACAAAAATCTCATCATGAGCAGGCACAAATAATTTTCCTTCTCTTTCATCCATGATCATAAAAAAGAAACGAAATTGTAAATTAAACGACTGAAATTATGAGAAAATAAATAGTTTTCGTGGGAAAAATTGCAAAACTTTATCATCACCGTGATGAAAAGTTTATAAAACTGAAATGATACTGTAAACAACGATCACGAGGCAAACTGAGAAGGGAAACTAAACATTGCTCAGGTACTAAAATACACTAAATTTCAGCTCTGCACTGCGGGGCTACAAATTACTTAGGCACAGAGACTATCCTCATATAGTTGACCAGCCAAGTACACACTCTGACACCGTATTCTACCTTAAGACTTGTGGGAAATATCCCTGAACTAAAGAGCTACGAGGATTTGTAGAAACAAATCTTGTATGTCTGCAAAAGGTTTCCAATAGAGTCACTGTCAAATTTCTCAAGCGAAATGATTCTGAAGATTGATACGTCTTGAAAACCACTCTGAATATTTTAGATGTACAAGCCAGGCATGGTATTTTAGTCAAGGCCTGTTGGTAAATTTCTCGGATTGGTACTATGGGCGTATTTGCTAAAACTATCATGTGAACCCACCAAAACAAGCATGCGTAATAGTCATTTCTCCATGTTTTAACGAGTCAAGTCAACATAAAAGCTTGGCTTTCAAAATTTGGAATGTGTACGCTGCCGCTTATTGTACTTTTATAACATTTGTCCAAGCAACCTGCCACAGAAACAAGTAGGGCTCGAAACAGTTCCCAGTTCAGTTTTTCAGCGCGTGTTTCTGTTTCTGGTTACATTAAAGCGCGCTCGCAGAGTCAGATTATTGAATGGTCACGCAGGACGCAATACGCAAATCTGTATTAAATCAGCGTAATCAATGTCAGCGTAGGCCTATGGGAGGATAATGGCGGCATGGCGTGCTGTGGTCGCGCTGGGTCTTTCCTGGGCTGAAAACACTTTTCAATTCCGTTTTATTTCATGAAATCGTTATATCTCTTGACGCTATTTTTTGATGATTGTTGCGTATTCCTACATTGGGAAACGTTACTCTCAATAATCGTTATTTCTCATAACACTATTTATTAGTGATTGTTGTGTATCCCCACATTGAAAAACGTTATTCTCAATAATCGTTACTTCTCATTACACTCTTTATTGGTGATTGTACTTTCTCGTGATATTTAGTATCATTGCTCTCACTAAATTGAGCCCAGGCTCGTGTTTAATTTGAGGCACACAAACACCGAAGTAAAAGTTTCCTTTTTCATGTTTGGGCGACGATTGTTGCCCGTGGTTATAGTTCATTCACATTTTTGATAGAGCTCAAGTACGTGACGGTAATAAGTAGAAGTTCTCTCTCTCTGAAACCGCAGCCAAGTTAGCTTCAAAGAATAACACAAAAATCGTAAAAATTAATGAGAATAACGCAGTGTTTTGCAACGATTCACATTTTTGAGTCGAAGAAATGAGTAACAGAAAAGTAAATTCAAAATTTCATTAGGCTACTATGGTAAAACATTTCTTTTTTAATTTGCTACAGTGTGCAGAGAAATGTCTAGTTCATGTTGGTAGAGCAGAAAAACAAAGATTTTTTTACACCATGGAAGCGAAACAACGCTTGTGCGAGAGGATCATTTGAGGTTTCCCAGTGTACAAAGAGACATTCAATTCATATTAGTGCATCAGAAAACCAATCATGTTTTTCAAAAAATAATTTGTGGAAACAAAACGTGAAGGGTGTGCGCGAGAGGATCATTTGAGGGACGAGCTCGAGAGCGCTCGGTGTCGTCGGTCGGTGCGGCAGCTGTCGTTCTGTAAGAAGCTCTAAGCTGTGAGCCTAAGTGCTCGAGTTCGGAAGGGAATGATGGTCTGAATTGGTGATTAAGCAAATTAGCATGTCTTTCGTTCGAGAGATCAGAAGTTCTGGGCCCAAATTTGCATTGGAGATGACCTATGAAACGCTTTTTCCATTTCTTCTATCGTGCTTCACGGGAAAAGTCTGAAGACTATCTCCCTCCAGATTGATTTTTAAATGAAGCTTGAAACAATTTGAATGGAAAAATTTATTTTTGCCAACCAGCAGAAAATAGGACAATGCAGGAAGAAACAAGATTTTATTTTTCCTCCAGTTTTATTTTACTTATTCTCAGAAATTTCTGAAGTTGGATCCTGGGAAAGAAATTCTACCCTTCCCTCTTAACATAGAATTACTCAGGGTATCACGCGCGGCAAAGACATAGATGCAAGGGATCCTATTCCTTTGTAGATGTGTCTGCGTGTCGAGGGGATCACACGTGGCAAAGACATGGATGCAAGTGATCCTATTCGCTTGTAGCTGTGTCTGAATGTGGAGGGTATCACACGGGGCAAAGGCATGGATGCAAGTGATCCCATTCCTTTATAGCTGTGTCTGCATGTCGATCCCTGGCAAGGCAAAGTGAATTTGGTCGTCCGCCTGCATGACTCTGCTCGGCAGTAGGAGAGATGGAGTAATTCCGCTACTTAATTAGATTTACTAATTGCTTGTGATCGAAAAGTTGGGAGACTGACGCGAGCCAAGTTGCACGGATCCACCTTGTGCGCCAGTTGAGCCATTCTGCTTTTCACTTTCATCCGAATGTGGGAGAGGGATTTGGCTCACAGTCCATTACGATATTGCAGACTTCAGACTTCCTTGTCATTTTTGTGTGTCTACGTTCCTTAGATGCTGGGCCAGAGCTGCGTTCCTTAGATGCTGCAAGGCTCGTCTAACTGTCCCGGTCGAAACAGTCGAATGGTTTAAACCTAAATGCGAAGTTCTAAACTCTGTAGGAGCATTTTAGGAGATGGCGCTTGTTCAATAAGCCGAATTTCATGCCCCAGTAAGTTTGAAAGCACCGGAGTTTACGCCAGGCTGTTGGGACTGAGCTTGCAATCCTTCAATTACAAGAAATCATGCTGGCTATCAAATGCCTATAATCTTTTCGAGTTGACAGCGGTAAATGATCTCCTGAGTCAATTTAGTAGCATGTTTGACGTTTGTCGTCGAGATTTCGCCTTGTTTGCGTTAACTCAAAGGCTCTTCTGAAGCCAGGATAAAGGTGCAGCCTTCGGTGAAATTGAAAGCCCACGAAAAAGTTGTTTTCAATTCCTATGCCTTAGGTTCAAACAGCGCTGATCGGCCTTGAAGGATTTTCAGGGGCAGTTTGTTTTATTTTTTTAACGTTTTTAAAGTTTATTAAAAGAAAAATTGAAGTCATTTTTCCCAACTCTAAAATTGAGTTCTAGAAAATTTATGTACATTTTTGTCAGTTTTTTTGCAAGTTGCTTAGCCGTAATTTTTTGTTTGCAATTGCATCGAATAAAATATTGTCTGCATTTCAAAAACATACCATAAAATTTTCCAAAATCCGCATTTGAATTTTCAACTATTCTGCTACGCAAGCAAATCAAATAGATTTCTCATTCATTATTAAATCTGCTACGAGCTAAATCATCAAGAAACTCTTTCCAATGAAAAAACAAGCAGCAACAACTCTTAGAAATTTACAATGGATATCGAAATTTAGAAGAAATAATGTAAAACAATAGTGGTAAAAAATAAATTTACATTGAACTAAAAGAAAAATAAATGGAAATAGTTTTGCACATTTATTTGAGTTAAATTTAAAACAGATGGGAAAAAGCTTAATTTCTGCATGTCACAATTATGCAACAAAAACTAGAAGTGTGACACGGCCATATCATATTATTGACTGATGTATAAATTGCTGCGTTTCATTAATCATCGTCAGTGACCGATCCCAAATGTTAGTGACGGTGGAAGTGTGCCAGTGACTCCAACACAGCCTGTCACTGGTCATCGTCAGTGACCGATCCCAAATGTCAGTGACGGTGGAAGTGTGCCAGTGACTCCAACACAGCCTGTCACTGGTCATCGTCAGTGACCGATCCCAAATGTCAGTGACGGTGGAAGTGTGCCAGTGGCTCCAACACAGCCTCTCACGGATCAACCTTAAGTGACGGTAGTCTTGCGTGCGTAGCTGTCTCCGTCAGCCATAATTGACGGCTCTTGTCACTGCCACTCTTTGTCGTCTTTCAAAATAAGCAGCAGCCTCCTAAGCGCCTGCTAATAAAGGAGCCAAGTCTCTTTATTTTTTTCGTGCGCTGCAAAATCGTATTCTTTAGGCAATATAATTGATCAACGAAACACACTTTTTCCTAACTTGCGTCGTTCTGCAAGACGTATCTTTATTTCTCTTGAAAAATGCACAAAGTAGGTCACGCCCAGGTCATGTGAGATGCTTCGACGAGGTAACGGATCGCTTAATCCGAGATTACGTTTTACCTTTTCATTAATCTATTACCCTTTCTCATTAATCAACTTTCTCATTTATCTATTTTGTACGCTGGATGTTCTTGCTTAGGTCATAAATTGAAACTGAGGATTGTGGCATTTACATGAAATTTGCATTGAAGGTTTACCCTTTTGTCTACAATTTATAGTGAAAATTGTGGCCATTTTGGAAGATTTGTACTGAGGATTATTTCATTCAAATGAACTCTTTCGTGAAGCTTCTCGTATTTACACTGAAAATTTTAATGAGTATTTCCGCGTTTCTATCTAAAATTTCCCCGTAAGACTCCAATCGATCATAAAATTACAAGCGCGGTAAGGGTCAAGGGTTCGAAACCTGTGCGGTGAGGGTCAAGGGTTCGAAACCTGTCTCTTGCAATTTTGTGCGATTCAAGTCCTGACTAAATAATTCTTCAAAAAGTACTTGTATTTGTAAAAACTTGGCACAAAACAGAGTAAATAATCAGACCTTGAAATATCAGTACATGCTAAACAAGTTTGAGAACACTGAGGGCTGTGAAAAATAGGCAAAATAGGCCATTTGTTATTGTGATTAATTTATCCCCACAGGGATATATGATTCAAATATACATACCTATTCTACCAATGGGAATTATTTCAGTCCAAGAGGAAAGATGTGAAGTCCTGAGATAAAGGTGATGTAGGCCTTCGTTTTGTTGAATTAGAATGAATTTCTTTACTGAGGATTTTCATTTTTCTGTCCACTACTGTCCATTTTCCAGCTCCTTTTATTTTTTCTGAATTTTTGTCTTGTGTCATGAATTTTCAATTTGTGAGTTTCATGCGCCGGTTGAGAGAGCGCACTTTGTGCATAGGTTCCTGTTTCTTTAATTACCCACTGAACAATGTTTTCTTTCTTCCTCTCTGGGGAACACCTCTGTTGTGGTTAGGGAGGCTTTAACTAACTTGTAATTCAATCTGTGACAAATATTATAGTATTTAGGATAGCAGCTTTGAAACGCAATGTTTTACTGATTTTGATTGGGATAAGACTCACGTACAGCTTTGGGCTGCTCAATCAGCAAGTAATTTTAAATAAACCTCCATTATTTCTAGTTCTCTTTTCAAGTTTCTTTTTATCTTGCCAGATGGCTCAAACTCTTCTCAGCAATTATATTATCCGAGCAGAGCACCATCCTGTCATACGACACCTGATCACTCTTCACATTTGGTTTTATCGTCTCAGATGGCTCGAACTCTTTTTCCGAGCAGCACACCATCCTGTCGTGAGACGCCTGCTTTGACCACCCCGTCTCCTCCGTTTCGTCCATCCCAGGAAGCGGTTTCTTTTTCGTGAAGTCCAGCACGGCACTTCGTCGTGCCGGGCCTCATGCATACTTTCATCAAGTCTAGGAAATTTTTCCATCAGGAGCTTGGTAGGCGCAACATTTTGTCCCTCCTAAAAACATTTGTTCACTCATCAATCTACTCTCCCCTCGCCGCCACCCTCGCTCCGCGGGCAGGAATTCAATAAAGTGTACGCTCATCGGGCCAAAATCTTGGCTTAGGTTTACTGGCATGCTTGTCATCTCTTCTGAGCGCTATTTTGCTCCTGAAAACCTCTTGCCTGCGCTCCAAAGTCGGAGTTCTTGATCCTAATTACACCGGCAGGCCTGCCACTCTAGGCCTATCCTTGCTTCAACGTCCTTTTTTATAATGAAGAATGTATGTATATATTATAATGTTAGCTCTAAAATTTGCATATTAGTTTTGAATGTTTTTAGCTTTTTTATTATTTTCATTTTATTTGTTTTGAAGGAATGAAGTTATTTCAGTATGTGTTTTGAGTATCATTGCGGTGCAGTTTAACAGCATTACCTTCTTTATCTTGGTTCAATTTTGATTAGGTATCACCTAGAGCAAATTTCGGCGATACCCACAAATTCACTTATTACTCAGCTCCATCGTAAAGTGAGATAAGACCTCAACAAATTATTGTCCATTTAACCACGAAAAATTATTGTTCTTTTTTACCTGAATTTCAATTTCATCGTACGTCTTTGAACTTCAGAACTCACCTACAACGGTATACACCGTACATTTTTGAACTTCAAGACTCACCTACAACAGTATGCAACGTACATCTTCAAACTTCAAGTCTCATCTACAACAAAACACAGGCGAAGGACAGCCGCGTCTCAAAATGAAGCACCTGGTAACGGTCTTGTCCTGTAATATCGATGGAGTCCTTATTTTCCAGGACAGTTTTTGAAGAAAAGCCTGCATTTTTGCTTTCTTTCGTAGATCCCTGGCTTCTTTTCACGCTAATTTGAACATCGTTACGCCGTCGCCTGAGGTCGGGGTTACCCTTAGAGTCCCCTCTTAATTTTCTTCTAAATTTTCCGCTAGTCTTTAACACTCTTTCTCGTAGCTCCGGGTGGGTCAGTTTCATGGAGTTTCCCGCTACTTTTTTTAGGTGTTTTTAGATTTGGCGGAGACGAAGACCGTCTTTGCTAAGGACTTGCTGAGTTTTTGTTTGGCGACTGCAAAAAAAGTCCCCCTTTTAACGTTGATTGGATTTGCTGAGGAATGGCTTTTTCCTTTCATTTAGTCGTCGCAGAAGTAAAAGATCAAGAATAATGAAGGCTGTACTTCTTAACAGGAGTTCTCAACTTGTTCCAATTTCATCGAAACTCGCGCTATGTTTCGCTCTATTTTTTCTATTCTCGAAAATCTCGCAAAATTCAGGTTTGTTCCTCAAGCTTTAGAGTTCGAGTGCATCGAGTCGATTGAACCTTTATCGTTTCGAGGGGAGGGGTTTATATTATTAAACGCGCTTGCTTATTTTTAAAAGCTGATGCCGTAAAAGTTTTACGATTCATAAAACTAAACGAAGCGGCTTTCGAGCCGAGGATTTTTTTTAGAACATACAGTTGGGAATTTATGTATGCATTAGATTGCGGCGCGCGATTTGTTCGCGCATGCAGAGTGTCGTACGCGAACAGCTTGCCAGTGCTTCCATAAAGGCCTAAAACTCTCCATTCGCGTCGTACGAAGAATGAGTAATACTTTGCGAGTCATACAATGGAGCAAGTAGCAGCAGATACTATCTGAATAGCGCTAACGAATATTTATATTGTTGTAACATTCAGGTATCATGGTTACAGTCTGAGTTGTAGACCAGCAAGCGGGGCAAAGTTTCATGTTTGGAGCGCAGCTCAAATTTTTACATGCATCTTGTAAGGACGAGGATTGAGCGCGTATTAACTTAAAATCACTGCGCAAGGATGAAGCTTATATTGTATTTATAGAAATTTTTACTTGAATATTTATTAATTACATTTAGTTAGTTACGTGAGATTTTGCTTTTGTTTTAGAAAGGAAATTCGCATGTGAAAAGTCCTGGCTTGAGTGAAACTCCTAAATGTTTTGAAAAGGACTAAAACTTGGGTTCTAATAGATTGGAAAATAACGTGTTGAAAATAACTTAAACTTCCGGCGTTTCAGGGAAAGCATTTCTCACGAGAAATAAAGTTGTGGGGAAAAAAGGGTGTTAAACTATTATTAAAATTGTTTTTAAATTGTTGTTAAGTTCTTGAAATTATAAACTCCTAATGATATTAGCTAAGTCAATTTTCAAAAGTGTTCTTTAATTACAATAACCCAAATCATCCATATTATTGGTGAATTTCAACGAAAGGATAAATTTTATCAGCTGCTCATAATGCCCTCAGCATCTTGTTGGCTTGTCACTATTCACTATCTACTTTCATCAATAACATTGGTATATAATCAAAATCGTGCTTTCAATATTTTACATGTGACACATCACAGCACCACATCTTTATTTAATAACATGAGGTAATATTAGGAACTCCCACACTCTGTTATGTGGATGCGACGTGCTTCAAATGTTTCTTTGTGCTATAAGCCAATTGATCCATCAGGTATGGGGTGTGTAGTTTCTGAAAGAGATTTAAAATATTTTACATTCAAAATATCTTTACGTCTTACGTTAATGAGACGACCTTTGTGTCTCCATATTCTTCTGGTTGTACATGAAATTGTGGAAATAACATGAGGTTTGTAAAGTGACATTACCAAGGTATTTCAATGTAGGCTTTACAAAAGACGCTTGCTCAAAGGCCGACTTCCTTGCTTAATTTTCACTCACTGCAGCAGCTGAACTGAAAGATTTATGGACAACTAGAACGCGGTGTGCCTATTTGAGCTTGAAACTGTACAGTAAATCTTTTGCTTGACCCTCACACAAGACGTTATGACTATAACAAAAGAGCTAGAACAGACCTCACTCCAGTCAACCTTTGACGAGAATTCACGGCACTGCATTCCCTTAATAAAAACTGGACTCGTCAGAACGTGCCCTGAAAGAACTTCTCATAATAGTATCGACTATCCAGAAAATTTGTGCATCGCAAGTTGTTCAAATCCCGCGTGCAAATAGTACTGTATATTCATTCTACATCAGTTTCAGGTTTGTGCGCTGAAGTCTCTTTTAAATCAATAACACTCTCGAGCGTAAAGTCGTTTTATTCATTTATTTAACATTTATCTATTGAGACACATTTTCCTCCAGGTTTCTTCCAGATAGAATTATAGTTGTCCTCAAGTCGCCGACGATTTCAGGTAAATTTCACGGCTAAATTACCTTAAGTTCTTTCGTTATTCTATCATACATTATAAAACCCATATGAGTCGCCTAAAATGCAATAAATATAGATCAATGTAAATTTGACCTTTAAGTTCAGCAATTTGAGTGTTCCCACTTGACCTGATCTCTTGATATCACCCTCGCAATTTGGATCGGTCCCCTTCCCTCATTTTGACTGGTTCAAAATGGCATCCTCACACACGCCGTTTGAAGCGGCATTATCGCCGCACTCTTATCTCGTTCGCATCGCTTTCACATTACTCTGATTCTGCTCTCAAATCTTATTTAAACTATTTATGCAATTAGTTTACCGGATGCGATACAGAAGTATATTGTGTCTTAAGTCTAGTATAATGAACATATTTGACTAAAGCTACTTGGTTGTTGAATCCCGCTCATATCTTTCTTCCATTATTTTCATAAAAATTTCTAACCACTTTTATATCACTCTTTTATCATTCTGTTAGCTCATACTACTTTTTTATCGCTCCAGTTTCAATACTCTCAAACAGCTCCTACATCGCTTCCATGTCGTTATATTCTCGTATTACTTTTCTTCTTTATCACTTCCTCCCTACACCACTCTTTTCCCAAATCACAATATGTCATTTAACTTTCATTCAATACTTTCATGTCACTCACTTATTCCTTTTCACCCATGTCATCCACATATCACATCAGTCTACCCTCACGTCACTCACATCACACTCTACCCTCGCACTGCCCTCATATCACACCAGTCTACCCTCACGTCCCTCACTTATCACCTTTCACCCACGACACCCTCTTATCACATCAGTCTACCCTTACGTCACTCATGTAACACTCTACCTTTACGTCACTCACGTAACACTCTATCCTTACGTCACTCACGTAACACTCTACCCTCACGTCACTCACGTAACACTCTACCCTCGCACTGTCCTCATATCACTCTGAGATCGGAGCTCTGAGGTACCTCGTATTATCCGTCCATCGCGGCCGTAATGGGTCTGCCGGCACCTCAACACTCCACATCTTCTAAACGCTTCCTTTTTTGGCGAGTCATGGAATCTTTTGAGACTCTCTCCAAGATAAGAAGGCTGGCCTCGCAATCAACGGGTTCTCTGGGTAATGGATCACCGGCAAAAACTCGAATGAAACTCACGGCACAACGAAACAAGAAATTCACTAAAATAAGACTTTCTACCGGGTCAGAGACAAGAAAAATGTTCTCTCACTTCGCTATTGCCTTGCATTTCCGAGAGGCGTCGAAAAAAGGTGTCTAATCGTAACAAGAGACTCCGGGTTTGTTAATGAAGAGTGCACAAAGTCGCAGGTGCTTTGCTGCTTCTTTAGTTTCGTTTTACTTGTTTTTTTCCTCGAGGGTTTGCCGACCAGGATGTAAAATACTAAAGCGGTTATTTCCTGCCTTGCGAATGGTGAATTAACCGAACTGATGAAAAGTGTACGAATGTTTTATACAAGTATCTCCTTGCTTATGGTGGGAGGATGCAGCGAAATTCTTTCTTTGAAATTTCGGAATTAGTTACTTAACACTTTGACTGCGACGTGAGCCACCGGTGATCCCGGAGGGGTTTTCATTATGCTGCTGATCGACCAGTAGTCACACACTCAATTTTCATGAATACCTAATCAAAACGAAATGAAGTCACGGTCCAGTTAATGTTCGCCATTTTCAAAATTGTTAACTACATTTGAATTTAAATTTAAGTTGAATAATGTACTTTAGTTTTACTTGCCGCAGTCAAAGTGTCAAAAAAATGTCTAAGAATTATTGCACAAAATAAAAACCAACGAGCTGATGAAATGTTTCATCTAGTTTCAAGAGATTGACGTTGTATTTTGAAACTATACTGAAAACTTTCTATTTCCTCGATTAACTTCGCAGTTCAGCGAATCTAAAAGAGTTTCCGTAATCACCGATCGTTGCTGGATCAAATAAAAAGAATATTTTTTTGGAGCAGCGTCAGAAATGAACCCTATATTGCACGTGCACGGTTTGAATTTCCGATTATTTGATCAGTCTCGCCAATTAAGCGCTGAGTCTATTTATTTAATCTAACGAACTATTGGAATATTGACTCTCCGTTGAGTAACAAAGCGATTTCCGGCCCGTGTGAAAAAAAAGAAATATGAGACAATTTACGGCGAATGGACAATACTTCTGGTTGAATATGATGGTTTGTAATCCGCATATCATGAGTTTAATTAGCTTGATTGCGTATTTCCACTTGAGGAACCGAATAATTATGTTCAGAATAAGGCTGAATGTTATGTCTTTTGACAATCCTACCTAAGTTCTGAATCTTAGATAGTGTTGTTGATATTTCTGTGCGTAAAATGAATGGCTTTGTCTTCTGTCAACACACTCAACAGCGAACGCAGATCTATCTTGATCTGGGATTAGCATAGGCTTCTCGTTAGTAAAATTTCCCCTTCGAAATCCCCTTCAACTTCAGGTTTATGATGTTCGGGCATCATTTCCAGGACGTATTTTGAGACGTGGAAGTCCAGAATTATTTGTGCAACCTTACAAGCACGGGAACTTTGAAAATTGAAACCTATGTTTCCCTGATGTGGAATTAACATTGGTGCATTAGTGATATAAAATTGACATTGGTTCATCAATGAGCTAGAACTAACGTTGGTGCTCCAGAGAACTGGAATTAACATTGATGTTTTAGTGAACTAGAACTAATAACAATGTTTTAGAATTAACTTCGGTACTTCAGCGAACTGAAATGAATATATGTGCTTCCGTGCACTGAAATCAACTTCGGTGAACTGCAATTGACATCGGTGCTTTAGTCAAAACGTTGATAAACATTGGTACTTCCACGAGCTGAAATAAAATTGGGATTTTTAAATTTTCCCAAAGTGAATTTTATTGAAGTGCTCAAAGAAGTTCAGAGCTCATCTTCAGTGCCGAGGACATCTGACCACGACCTGTCGTTGCGTCAGAGTGTAGCTCTGATGCTGTTCAGTGATTTTTTATACGTGTGGCTCAGCGCACAAGTTTTCTACCTGGCATAGTTATATGAAGATATTTGCATGAATATGTACAGCGGATGCAGTTAAAATCTATGGTTTAAATTGAAAAAGTGAGCTAAAATGCAAGAAAAAGAGAGACAAAATACAAGAAAAAGAGAGATAAAATACAAGCAAATGAGATAAAATACAAGAAAAAGAGAGGTAAAATACAAGAAAAAGAGAGAAAAAACAAGAAAAAGAGAGATCAAATACAAGAAAGAAAGCTTCTCAATCGACGAAATCAAGAGACACTGACAGAGGCAGAGGAATGAAATAATAAAAGTTGAGTTTTGCTGAAAAAGTTTACTTAAAACCAAACCAAGTCTTAAATTAGCAGAAAAAATCGTAGCCTCAAAGAATTACCAGACAAAAGGTAGCTTCAAAAAATGACCAGGACAAGTCGTGTCACAAAAAAATAGTAGAACGAGTCGTAGCCTCGAAGTATAACCAGAACAAGTCGTAGTCACCAAAAACTAGCAGAACTAATGGTAGCCCCAAAGAATCAACGGAACGAGCAGTAGCCTAAAGGAATTACCAGAGCTCATTGCAAGATCAAAGGATTACCGAAATAAATCTAAGCCTCAAAAAATTACAGTAACGAATCGTAGCCATAAAGCATTACATCAACAAATCGTAGCTCGGAAGAAGATCCTGAACAAATCGTAGACACAAGCACAATGCATGAATGTTTATTTTCACATTCATCTGCTAACAGACTGCGATTTGCTGCACTGTATTTGCTGTTGTACGCGATTTGTTGTACTGCATATGTTGTTGTGCCGCGATTTGTTGTTCTGCATATGTTGTTGTGCCGCGATTTGTTGTTCTGCATTTGTTGTTGTGCCTCGATTTGTTGTTCTGCATATGTTGTTGTGCCGCGATTTGTT
>JACJUY010000318.1:38896-50141 GCA_014220935.1 Platorchestia sp. MABIK
TCCCTTCCTTGACCCTCCCCCTTACGCCTTCCTTACTCGTCCCTCCCCCTTACATTTCACTTCCATGTCCCTCCCTTAACTTGCCCTCCCCCCTCTCAACAAAAACTGCCTCGCGTGTCCCCGTCCCGGGAGCACGTGGCAGTGCAGAGCAGCGCGTGCGGGAGGCAGAGCTCGTTAGGCACCAAAGCCCGGGCTGCACGTAGCACAAGTCTCTGCTTTGTCGCGCGGACTCGTGAAATGAATCGTGAACGGAAAAGAATACTCGGTAATGGACTTGTGAATGGGAAGAGGGAAGCCATACGGAAATGCTATAAGGGTAGATTGGATGTGAGAATGAAATCTCTGGTTTTTGTTTTGTTTTAAAAAACGAGTGAATTAATTAATCGTAAAGAACAATGCTCAGGGATTTGAAACGTAAGATGTTTGATGAGAGTCCAGGTGGGAATGGAATCAGGTTATGAATAGAATTGGAAGTACATGTAATTAGTTACTCTCGGTTCATGGAATAGATTTTGTGAGCTTATCGATTCAGAACTTACTTGATATGTCTGAAATAGGAGCATTAGAGCACAATGCCAGAAATAAAAAATTTCCGTAGTACCTTACGTTCTCATCAGGCCCGAATCCAGTCTGAATTCACTGAACCCTGAATAATCTGCTTCGACTTCCTTATAACAATTTCTCCGTTAGATTAATCTATGGAATACTTTTTAGAGCATCGCATCCTTAAAATTACACTCTACTGATCCCGTCTTTAAAACATCACCGCACGAATCACATCAAATGAATGCCATCCGCGGCTGCGCAGAACCGCGGCAGTGTCGTCAGCGGCGGCAGCGACGTTAGAAGGAATCGGCGACTTTTAAAGGAAAGACTTCTCAGAAAGAGCAGCGCCCCAACTGCGTTTTAATTGAGTTACCTGGCGAATATATCCGCAAACTCGTTAATGGATTTCATGGTAAAGGGATGAAACATTTTTTGCCTTGAGCTGCAGCTAAGAGGTCCCTCGCTTGCCTTGGATTCTTGCGAAAAGTTGCTACGGTTCTGAGTGAGCTCGTATCTTCATCTTTGACTAGGAGATTCTCCAGTGCTTGATGGCAGATTACTGCGCTTGGGTTTCAATCTTCTTGTCCCCGGCGGTGGGAGAGCTTGTTTGCTAGCAGCTGATGGTACGGAGTTGTTAGGATGGATTCGCTGCTGAGTTGTTCAAATATTTCTGTTATGTCAAATGGGGCTTAAATATAGCGGTGAAGTTAGCAGATTACAAGTGAATCTGAAATATACTGATGAGGCCAGCGGTTAGAATATGAGTGAACCTTAATATACTGATGAAGCAAGTAGCTAGAATACGAGAGGACCTTAAATATACTGATGAGGTAAGCAGCGAGAGTACAAGTGGACCTTAAATATACTGATGAGGTAAGCAGTTAGATTTCAACAGAAGAAATTGAAATTCAATGCTTCATCTACCGCGTAGTTTATTTTAGTTTACTCTAAAGCTAACCAGGCTAATTTAGATCCCAATGTATTCTGTGTAAATATTAATATTCCCCAGACAATTATGCTTTTATGAACTGATATGAACATCTTGCTTTGTATAATTACTTAGTTTTTGAAAACTATGAAACTTGAAAGAGACGTAATTCTGTTACCCAACATGGAAAATAAATTAATTTTAATGTGGTTAGGTTATGAACAGCAAAAACTATTTTTTTTATCACGATATTTTACAGCAAATCTAAAACGCTAAGTTTGTTGAAACAATTTTATTATATCGGAAAACATACGCATCGTTCGCTACAAACACGTCTTTAACTAATAGACACACCAATAGTGAGAGATTCATTTCAGACACACCTTGTGTGTGACTCCCAATTAAAACTTCAGTACGCTAAAACTTTCACAGACTCCTAAGGTTTGAACTCATGAGTAAATTATAGAAAATGAGAGTTATCATCTTCTAGCATGCGAAAACCTCTATCCTCCTGCATTAAGTAATAGTCAAGTCATGCGTCATCATTTAATAAAAACCTCAACTTAGTTCCAATTATTCTGTCATTCATGACTCGAACCATGCATCGCATTAGTCGAACACCTGGGTGAGGCTAATTTTATTCAAATGAGTTGAAATTTGCGATAAAGGAAATCGCATAACTCGAGGATTGTCGGTACTGCGATCAAACTCAATGTGATCCACCGCGTGAAGAGGGATGTACAGACAGCGCACACGCTTGCTTTAAATCCATGATACACTTGTTACCCGGGTGCAGACAAGCGTGAGTGTCTTTGACAGTACGTTTTGTGTCCTAGATATACCTACCACCTGGGTGCAGGTATGCATGAACGTATCTCACGTTACGTTTTATGTCCTAGATATAGCTGTTACCTTGGGTACAGATACGCATGAATGTATGAATGAATGAGTGAATGAATGTATCTCACGTTACGTTTTGTATCCAAGATATTCCTCAGATATTATTCAGGTACAGATACACATGAATGTACTCTGCAGTACGTTTTGTATCCATGATACACCTACCACTCGGCGGGTGCAGGTACCCATTAATGTTTTCCACATTAATTTTTGTATCCATGATACACTTGCCGCCCGGGTGCAGATACATGCTAGTGTAACTCACATTACGTTTTATATCCATGATACAACTGTCATTCCAAGCACAGGTACGCACTAGCAAAGGTAACTGCAAAGTGTTTCACACTTAAATTTTGTTTTAGCAACAATCTAATTCATGTGTTGCTTCTTTTTGTACGAGCTAAACGTCTCACCGTAAAAAATTCCTCACGTTTTTCGAATGTTCCTGTTTTTTCTCAATCGGCTCTTCCATATTGGTCGTGCAGTTTCAGCGTTCTCATTTGCAAATCTCCGCGCCGATCTCCATCTGTTAGAGTTCAGTCTGTCGTGTATACATAAGCGTTTAGATTAACTGGTCGATAACATCAGCAAACAAGAGGGGCAACATTCGGCCGAGGTAGCTATTCTCTTCTTTAATTCACCGGTCGACCCCTCACTTCGCCTCTCCTTGACTGATGCTTTCTTTTGCCCCGCTCTCTGCATAGAAATTTACGAGGCAATTAGAAGATGCTGTAGGCTGCTTTCCTTACGTTCTTAAGGTTTTCTATGTGTGGATGCAACAACAATTAACAAATCAGCGAGTAAACATGTGGTGTATTTTTGAATATTTTTGTTGCTCTCCATCCACTTTTTTGTGACTTGAGTGAGATCATTCTAATTTTAGTGGTTTTAAGAAATTATCACCTTCAATTTTTTCCCTAATTCAATGCTCGTTATTGATGGGTGAAACTTCAGAAAGAAAGATGGGAGAGTAAATGTTTTTGGCTATAATGAAAAAAATAATGAAAAATGCTTGCCTAAAAAATCGATATATGAATAATTGTATCATTTAAATTCAAAATCATGACAATGAATAAATTAACTCGTGGCACAATAAATACTACTCGAACGTTGCACCCTCCTGTGTCTGTCTTCCTTAAATCAAGGACTACGGCTATTATGTGCATCGAAAATCTCTCCCCTTTCTCGCAAAAAGTTTCCCCGTGCAGAGGGTGTGGCGAATGAAGTGTTGCCATCATGAGCGATATGTCTCCAGAGATCTCTGATAAATATGGCCGGAATCTCTTGAGCATGATGGATCACCGTCTCTCCGAACTGCTCTCGCTTTCCGCCTCTTTATCACCCTCTCTCTCTCTTTCTGCCGCTGTAATTTGTTCTCACTTTAAACTACATTCGTAAATATATGTTTTGTGTGTGTTGTTGTTTTGTAGTGAGTTGTTTTGAGCACGATGATTTTTAATGACTCATTTTTAAATCTTTGGAATTCCTCTCGCTTGTAATTAAACAGTTTAATTAACTGTGAGGTTCTAGATTTTGTTCATAACTATAACTTGAAAATTGGAAAAAATTTCTAACAAAATAAATGTAGTGTATCACAACCTGAAATTATGGTGGATTAAAAGTTGCCTTTTCACATTTCTTGCTTTTTTATGCATTCGCATGAAAAACAGCGTAAAATGTTATTGTGAAATACAATGATTTCAGCTAATAAATTAAAAAATTCTCATTCATATAATAAATTAACTCGACACAGAATTATTTCCGCTTAAAATTACTTTCATCGGATCATTTTCACAGTGTCATCAGCCTGGTACGTGATGCAAACACTACGGTTTTCACTACACTACACTTAAACACTACAAACTCCACCAAAAGTAACTTTAAACCGCTTTATTTGACTGAGTGTATTAATAAAGCTTGAAATGCGTGTTATTCTTAAAGGTGCTCATGAGTTGTACTGCAATTGAGGATGTGTAACTCCATCAGAAGTAACATTAAACATCTTTATTCAACTCTGTCCATTAATAAAGCTT
Organism: Platorchestia sp. MABIK; assembly: GCA_014220935.1. Lineage (NCBI taxonomy): Eukaryota > Metazoa > Arthropoda > Malacostraca > Amphipoda > Talitridae > Platorchestia > Platorchestia sp. MABIK. Next base: position 43,304 of record JACJUY010000318.1, read on the forward strand.
GAAGCCCACGTCATTTTTAAAGGCGCCGATCAGTTGTCGTGCAGTTGCGGGTGTGTAACTCCATCAAAAGTATCTTTAAAAGGCTCTATTTAACTCAGTCTCTTAAAAAAGCTTTACTTCAACGTCATTTTAAAAGGCGTCAATCAGTTGTGACTGTAACTCCACCAAAAGTAACATTGAGCAGCTTTATTCCATTAATAAAGCTTAAAACTCACGTCATTTTTAAAAGCGTCGATCAGTTATTTTCGGTTGTGTGTGTAACTCTACCAAAAGTAACATTGAACAACTTTATTCAACTCAGTTCCTTAATTAAGCCTGAAACCCTTGTCATTTTTGTAAGCGTCGATCAGTTACTTTTGGTTGTGTGTGCAACTCCACCAAAAGTAACATTAAGCAGCTTTGTTCAACTGAGTCCATTAATAAAGCTTGAAATGCGTGTCATTTTTAAAGGCGCCGATGTTGCGGTTGCGCTCACGTGCTCAGGCTCGGAGTTCCACGATCCAGCGCGAGGGGGACGCGCCCCTGACACTGAGAGATGGCTGCGGAGGGAGGCCTGGCTTAGGGAGGGATTGCATGCGGGATTAAACTCGGCGCTGTAGAGCCGGGATCACTGGAGAGCAGGGGTGTCATTATCACTGCACGATATTCTCGGGTTTGATTGTGAGTGGTGATGAATATCACAGCTCTTCATTGTGGCCTGCGCCCTTCTGGTTGGGTTTGTGATTGTGGGTGTGTAGTTGTTGTGGGATTGTTGGGCTTATGATTGTGGTTGTGCGATTGTTGTAGGATGATTGAGTTTATAATTGTGGGTATGTGGTTGTTGTAGAATTGGTGGGTTTATGATTGTGGGTATGTGGCTGTTGTTGGATTTTTGGGTTTATAATTGTGGTTGTGCGGTTTTAACTAGGTGAGAGGGGCTTGTGGGCATGCAATTGCAGTGTGATGTATGAGTTTTCGATTGTAGTTGTGTAGTTGCTGCGGGATGAGAGGGGTTTGTGATTGCGGGCATGTGATTTTAACGAGGAGTGTGTGGTTACAATTATTGAGGGTGTGTGGTCGCTGTGTTACGAGTGAGTAACTGATGATGGGTGTTGAGTGACCCTTAATATGCGTGTTCCTGATTTTGGGTTAGTAGCTGCTCCAATATTCGAAATTTTTATCGTAGGTGAGGATTTGTTAATGACATATCCTTCACTTGGGAATAGAACATTTACGAACGCTTTTTTCGTACTTTTAGGAACAACAGCGTTCGATCAACGCTTTTGAGGTACTACTATCCCTCATGGTATTATTGCGAATTAGTATACTCGAACCTATGTTTTTCCAGACCGCGTTAATCCGGATTTTGGTTTACCCGAACAGAGTCTGGATAAAAATTTAATTTTACCAGTCTCTTGTGAAACTACAAACTTAAACAGAGCTGTAAATTTTCATTTTCAAGTTCCGTTATCTTTTATCTTTTTCTGAACGGTTATTTTATTTTACTGTCATTGTAAATATACATTTTTGATTTATGTTCTTTATTATTTTCTGTACTTTATTAACTGTACTTTTGCACTGCACTGATGAGAAACGAAGCAAACATTTAAAAAGCAAAGTAAAATTAGTTTAGTCGAGAACATTCATAAGGTTTGACACTCACGCACACACACCCTCACGCACACTGATACGATGTTTACACCTTTACTCAAGGTGATTTCTTTAAATGCAGCTAAGCAGGTATTTAGTTCACTAGAACAATGCTACAGAAGTTCTATGAAACTAAGTTCTTGTCCTTAAACTGCTAAGTCAATTAAATACCATGAAACTTCCAAATTTCCAGTCAAAATTTGGTGCTCAATATACGTGTTCAATGACAGCCTTACATTTCCACCAACCATGTCGGCGGTTCTCATTACTTTCACCCTCCTTTCACCTTTAACTTTAACCTCCTAGAACTAAGTCTAGAAGTCTTCTTCGCCTCAGCACCCAAGGCTTTCCCCTCACTCCTATGCTAGGAAGTAGACAAAGACCGCATTTCTCAACTCTCCTTCGTTGTTTCGAATGATTCTACACACCCGATTGGTTTTAAGGTTGAACCTCTACGAATCCCAACGTCCAAGTGTCTCAATTTTAAGTTCACTCATGTAGCGTGATGATGCAGCAGGGTCACACTCACACAAGTCTTTACATTTCCCACTTCTAGTGGATGAAATACCTGCACAGCGCTGTACTGACTTTTCCACAAAACCCAAGCTCGTCTTTCCCACACGTAATGCTAGAAAAGCATACCGCCACTTTGGACTTGCTTTTCACATGACCCAAGCTCAGAAACCACAGCACTGCTCTAGACTTACTTCTCCACACAACCCAAAACATCAGCACTGCTCTAGACTTACTCCTCCACACAACCCAAAACATCAGCACTGCTCTAGACTTACTTCTCCACACAACCCAAAACATCAGCACTGCTCTAGACTTGCTTCTCCACACAACCCAAAACACCAGCACATCTCTGGACTTGTTTCTTCACACAACACAAAACACCAGCACCGCTCTGGACTTGCTTCTCCACACAACCCAAAACACCAGCACAGCTCTGGACTTACTTCTCCACACAACCCAAAACACCAGCACATCTCTGGACGTGCTTCTATACACCACCCAAGTTCGTCTTTCCCACACGCAGTGCTAGAAGCACCAGCCTCGTACTGCTAGAAACACCAGCTCTGCTCTGGACTTGCTCCTCACAACCCTCCGGTCGAGCAAGCCTAAGATTTACGAGCGCTGCACTCGCTCTGTGCTCTTCTTTGGAGGCCTGCAGCTGCGGCACAGCGCCTGGATTTGACCGTTTGCAATTTCGAGTTGAATTGTTTTGTTACTTCAGAGGGTTGGACCGCCTTAATGTCATTCCCTTGCGCATTTCCTATATTTTGCAGCATGATTGAAGAGAAAATGACCTACGTGTGTAGATTCATTCTGAAATCGTTGATGAATGGGTCTTACGGTGATGTATTTTTCTCTTTCTGAAATTTTAGTTACAGGTTTATCTATTTTAAATTTGCTCCTGTCGGACTGCCACTAATTCTTAGCTGAGCTCAATCACATCAAGACGCTGTTCCTGATTTTTGATAGTTGGAAACATCCCTTCACACGATTTATTTCTTGTGTAAAGCCCAAAGGTTATTTTCACGGCTTTTGTAAAATTCGCTTTCCAGTTTGTCATAATTGTAAGAGTGACCTTTAATCATGAGTTTTGCAGGCCTACTATGTTTGGAACACTACATCAACTGCTCTTTGAATTTGACATTTTGAAACACAATTTTGCGCTGCAATGTATAAACAACAATTTAATTCATCGATTTACGTGAATGAAAATTTATTTCGAAACACTTTCTGCACCAAAGTGAAAGATCCCACTCCAAAGAAGTAACGAAAACATTACTTGCATGTAGTTATTTTAGTTGTGAAAATTTCATTTAGTTTTTCTGCAAGGCTGTCAAGGAATTCTTCAGTCAGAAACTCTTAAAAACACTATTGGTAAATGAGAGCAAATTAGAGTCGATCCTCAGGAACGACTTCACCTCATGTGAACCTCAACTCAAGTCATCCAGCTAACGCGATGCTCGATTCTAGTTAAATGTAATTGAGAATAATTGTTACTAATTTTCATTCGTTTAGGTTGAGGTTCAGAAAAAAACATGCACTATAACTCGAAGATTGACTGTAACGATACAATGTAGAGGAAACAATCTACCATAACTTTAAGACTGAGTGTAACAGTACAATGTAAAAAAGACGATGTACCACAACTTGAAGATTGAGTGTAACAATACAATGTAAAAAGACGAAGTACCACAACTTGAAGATTGAGTGTAACAATACAATGTAAAAAGACGATGTACCACAACTTGAAGATTGAGTGTAACAATACAATGTAAAAAGACGAAGTACCACAACTTGAAGATTGAGTGTAACAATACAATGTAAAAAGACGATGTACCATACCTCGAAGAGCAACTGTAACAGCATACGGCAACACAGACAATATCCTATAACTCGAAAAGCGACTGTAACAGCACACTATAAAAAGACCTTGTCCTATGTACGATGACTAGAAGATTGACTGTAACCCACTGTAAAAAGACTGTGTTCTAAATACTATAACTCGAAAATTGACCGTAACAGTACACTGTAAAAACGACCATGTCCTTTGTCTTATAACTTGAAGGTTGACGGTAAGAGAACACTGTAAAAAAGTTCATGCACCACATCCTATAACTCGAAGATCGACTGCAACACCACAATGTAAAAAAAAACCATGCCCTATAAAATAAAACTCTAAGATCGACAGTAAGGGCACACTGTAAAAAACCATGTCCCATAACTCTAAGATCGACTGCAACTGCACACTGTAAAAAAAACCATGTCCTATAACTCTAAGATTGACCGTAACACCACACTGTAAAAAACCATGTCCTATAACTCTAAGTTTGACTGCAACAGCACACTGTATAGGTCGTCCAAATGCTGCTCCGTGACGAGCAGCGTGGCGGCATCAAAACCGTACATTTCGCAGACGCTCATTAGGCACTTGATGTATGCCCAAGATGGCGCCACAACTACTGCCATTCCTACGACTCTCATGCCCGTCTTATGCCTCGAATGATGTTCTCTCAAGTTGAATTTTAATCATGGCGATGGAGTTCCGAATGGGCATCGGGGCCCCATCTGCGCTTTGCCTGCTTCTACGATGCAAGGAGACGTCTATGGCTTTCTCGAGTCAATTGGAGAGCCTGATTCACAGAAGCCTATTGCATTATGTCCCACTATATCCTAGGCCGGATCCTCCCCTATCGTTGCCTGTCTTCTGGTTCTGTGCAGAAATTGGGCGTTGATGACTGCTTCGAATAGGCTCAGCAGATAGAAATGGTGCGTTCGGTGCCGAATGGAATACATGTAGATTAGGTTGATAATTTGAAGTGATGTCTTCTGAGAATTGGTGACACAGATGGCAATGAGGACTTACTTCAATTTTAATGTTCATCCTAGATTTGTGACATGAGCTGAAGACTGCTGGTAAAATGAGCGTCGTTTGCACTGTAAATCTATGATTTTATTTTGGAACGAGTAGCCGCATACAAATTATGGGCGAATATTTTATAATTTTAACAGTTGAACACTTGTAAAATCATTTTAAATTTGCGAAATATAGATAAATACATGCACTGACTTCCTCAGAGATTAAAAATGAAAAAACTGTACATATTTTGTGGGGAAGTTAATTAAATGTTCGTTGTAATTACCGTAGACTGTTTGCAATTGAGAAAACAAAATTGTAAGAAAGCTGAATATAACTAAATATTTGTCGTAATTTCCGTAGACATATTGTGAATGTTCATTAGATCTTCTTTTGTGTTACGTTGAATACAAAGTTCTACAGCCTAGCGCTTGTTTGGTGGAAAATTTTTTGAAGCTTTTATTAATTTTCACTTTACTCTTCAACGTAAGTTGCTTCACTTTCGTAATTAATTCCTCTTACTAGTGTGATTTGGTTTTTTCTAATTAAAAAGAGAGAACTAGGATATCTGAATTAAACATCTATTCCTCTAGATATCTCGTTGGGAATCTCAATATAAAAACTAACGTTTCCTATATTCTCACATTATCATTTAAGAAAAAAATTGTGGGAAAAAAGTCGTGGCTGATGATGTGCAAATCTGCAAAACGTGCGTCGTAGGGTTAGATTTCCATCGCACTTTTTAGAGGAATGAATAGCTTTAAAAAAAAACATGTCCTATGATTTTAAGTACAGGAATAATTATCTTTATTCCTCTGAACATTCCCCTTTTTTTCAAAGTTATCTTTTTTACGGAATATTAGAAAGTTTCCCATTTAATGTTTATTCATTTGTTCATCGTAGAGTCAAATTCGAATATGCTACGTCTTTTCACAACTTTAACGAATCATTTTTTTTCAGGAGAGTAGACTTTTGAGTCGATATACAATTACATAGTTCATGATACCAAGTTACCAAATTGCCTTTTACTTTATAAAATACAAGGACCCAATAACGGGATTCATCGAATACTAACTGCCCCGAACGGTGACAATTCCTGCACAAAATCCTTTTATTAGAGACAGAAGCTCGATGCCCGCCCCGCTGCAGCTGTCTGCTAAGCAAAACTTCCTCTGTGCGATGCACCCGGAAAAACCGAAGTTCTTTTTGAAGCTGACTGACTTTCAAAAGTGCACGAGCGTGACGCTGCGAATTGGGGCTTGTGCAGGCAGGAGCTGGCAGAGCTTGTGGCATGACGCGCATTCCTACCGCGTCCCCGTCCAATTCCCTGTTCTATATTGAGCATTCCTGGTCGGTATGGGCCTTCTAATAAACTTCAGTGCACTTCCCTCTGTCGCTGCTGCCGGGATTTCATTCAGTCTCGTTACAGCGGACGACAACCAACCCAAACAAGGGGGTCGTTGTGTCAGTAAATGTGTGGGCTGCTCTGCACACGATACATGTGTGAGTGGGCATGCTGTATAGGCAAAAATAATATTGAGAAAGTCTGGAAACCGTTTCTTTCAATAATTTCTTGCTGTCGCCCTCAGTTTAACTTGTGTAGTCGTTAGGAACTGTTAAATCTGTGTGCAATGAGCGTGCGATGTTGCCACAGTTTACTTTGATTCTTGTAGTCTAAATACTATTTGTACAAATTTGGGGTATACCTAGGTCCTAACATTGAATGAAGAATTTACAGTTTTGAGATGCCTGCACCTCGCTCTGTACTGGACATAAATGCCGTTGCGGGAATGAGTGCGATTTTTTTCTCTGCAATCAATGATGAATGTGTAGTTAAGG
>JACJUY010000318.1:55215-68168 GCA_014220935.1 Platorchestia sp. MABIK
GCATGCAGTAGCCCAGGAGAGTTTCTTTTTCTGACCAGTTTTCTCTTAGATTGATTTTAATGTTTTTAGAACATAGTTGTAGGACTGTGATTTATGTCACAGGCTTTGTTAAAAGAAAGTGTTGCGGCATGAGGCTTCACCACGAACCATGCGTGCATGCGGGATGAATCTGAGCTGATTCTGAATACTTCCTTCACTTGACTGTCAAAGTTACGTAATTAATGTCTAATTATTGAATTTTACTTCCATGTTAACGGGCACGCCATGAGATCTATTAAAGATTGATCTCGATGGTTGTTACCACGTATGTGTGTATGCATATATATGCACATACACACATACACACCGTGAAAAACAGTAGAATAATATTATTGATCAATGAAAACTTTCATTGGACATGTGATGTTCTATTTTCGAAGTAACCATATTATATGTATAAAAGTATGTTTAAATACATCCTTGCAGAAATAATCTAATCACCTCAGATAAATACGTCTCAAATCCGCTGAAAATTTTTAATAGGGTAATTTAGAGCATAGAGCCGAGACGCAGCGAACGCCCCTTTAATGGTCAATTAATTTTAGTGCAGGTAAATATAACCTTGACCGGCCTGGACAGACGGGGCACATCGATTTAGTATTATATTACTCATTGAAATTGACCAGCCTGGCATGTTATGGCCGACGTTCGGCCAATATTACGCTGCATTTCCTTCAGAGGCCGTGAGCGTCAAGCCTCTTTGTTCGTGCAGGCTAAATTTTACCCTGAAAGTAAAAAATGAGGCAATTTTTACCCTACGACGAATAGTGCTCGTGGAACATATATTTATATCATATTATGTAGAAATAAATTCAATATAATTACCTAGGGTGAATTTTGTTTAAAATGTGGTACCAAATATGGAGTTTTGATTTATTAATTATGATCAAACGCATGCCAAGTTAAACTCTAGTGATGAGATCGTTCTTAAAGGCGACCATAATATCATTAAAATGGTTATAACATCAGTAAATTAACATAATATGAAAATGAGTAAAGAACGTAATATAATAGCGCATTTGACATTGATATTACGCAAAAGTATTGATTTATTGAATCTCTAGAAATCCATAATCGTTAATCTTACATGACATAAACTATCAGAAAGTCCCAACACAATACTGCAAAAGATGTCAACACTTTACCATAGAAAATCCTACCAACTTCTATTGACCCTGTACAAAAAACTCCAGACCTGAATTCAGTCACAAAAAAATCTGCCCAACAAGTGGCACCATAACTGGTACCTTTAGAGCTTACTCTGTTTCATCAGCTTTAACTCAATCTTCTCCAAAGCGCGTAGCGTTTAACACTTAAAATGTCACTTTTTTGACGCAACAAACACAGCTGAAGAAGCTCTCCTGAGGAGACCAAAATGAGATAATATTAAAGATAGGCAAATAAGAGCAACCTCATTGAATTTATCATCGTTGCATGAATACAACCGATGTTTTGGCCGTATCATTCAGTAGAGCGCGAGAGCTGTCCAGGTACAGTCATTAGTTTGAACGCCAGAAGTGTTATGGTTTTGCGATCTACTTAAACGTCAGAAATGTTTTGGTTTTACGATCAACTTGAACGCCAGAAATGTTTTGGTTCAGCGATAAACTTAAGCCCCTGTAATGTTTAGTTTTAGATCAAACTCCAGCGCCAGCTCTATTTTACACTGTGATTAGCTAGTACGTTAGCCACTGTTTTAATTTCAGGACTATCTTGAACGCCAGGAATGTTTTGGTCTAAGAACAAGCCTAAACACGGCAGCAATGTATTGGCTTAGGGACCTGATGAACGCTGGCAATGTCTTGGTTACATAATCAGTTTGAATCCAATCACGTTTTTGGGGTCATGATTAGTTTGAACTTAAATCAGTTAAAAATGCATCATTTTCTTAATTTACGTTTAGCAATACGAGGTGCTTGATCATAAACACTCACCAAATGACCATTTGGCAAGCTCAAATACTAGCGCTGATTTAGCCACTTTCATATACATGAAATGAAAAACTATTGCTGCTGAATTTTAAAGTTGAGCTCATGAGTTATTAGATCACGTGATGATTTCAACAAGAAAAGGACGGAAATTTTTTGCCAAAGCTTAACCTCAGCTCGTTTTCCGACAGTTTTTAAACTTCAACTCAGGAGTTAAGGCGACCTACTAATGAATCGAATTAAAGAAACACTTTGATTTTTAAATTTTTCAAATTCGGCTCAATGATCACGCTGTACCTAGCAGCTTCATGAACTCAATTACTATCAGCTTTCACATAAGCGTCTTTTTGTCACGACGAGAATGACGGCGTTATTTTGATGATGTTAGATAGAACAGGTGCTATAATTTGCACGTGTTATTAACTGGAACACGCACACTCTTCCGGCCCTATTGCTATTGATTCACTGAGTTAGTCAGAGGCTTAAAACTTTTATGTTTAGTCATGCAAGAAAATAAAACAAAAGGTCCAGTCTGCCTGTTTTACGAGGGATACAATGTGGCTCATGGCACAAAAGAGCTCCAAATAAAAAACACTCTTTGATCATTACAGTAGATGAACTTTATTTTAGCGCCATTATCTGTTATTGGTACAGCTCTACCTCGGGTATATTAGCAGCTACAACACTGTCCTGCTTTAGCTACGCTAGCGGCTACAACACAGCCTGACTTGAGCCACACTAGTTGCCTAAATACAGCCCTACTATAGCCACACAAGTTGCCACACCACAACTCTACTTTAGCCATACTTAGTCACATCAGTTGCTACAACACAACCCGACTTTAGCCACACTAGTTGCCACAACACAAGGCTAATTTAGTCACACTAGTTGCCATAACAAAAGGCTACTTTAGCCACATCAGAGGCCGCCTCTCATAATAGCATCCCCACCCTCCCGACACAACCACCGGAGGGCGTTGTCCCAGCGCCTTCCAGAGCCCTTTGGTATTCGTGCAGGGCCCGCTCCCAATTTGGGCGGATGGATCTCTTAGAATTACGAGACATCACGTCCTATGGTGCCTCCGATGATTATATATTATTTGAAGCAATTTGCTCCGTCACAATGCCACGCTGATTCAGAATAGCCTGTCGCGTCCTAAGCGTAAGCGCGGTCTCGTGCACGCATACAGTCTCTCGGAAGTGAAGTCTTCCTTGGTTTTGTGTATTTGGTGACGCTATGTAGTGTTTTGAGGTGGTTGAAGCGGGTGTGGTGGTTTTCAGTTTGGTGTTCACTGGCAGGTTTTAAATTCGGTAGGTTTGGTGTCAACTGGTAGATTAAAGCTGAAGTAATAGTTTTAAGTTTGGTAGGAGACGCTGTATAATGTTTTCAGGTGGTTAAAAATTGCACAGCGTTTGAGCTGGAATGACGATTTTAAGTTTGGTAGGAGATGCTATGTAATGTTTTGATGTGGCAGAACATAACAGAGCATTTGATGAAATGATGGTTTTAAGTTTGGTGTTCACTGGAAGTGCGTTAAAGTTTTGTTCCAATTTGATCTCAGATTGCGTCAATTTCATTGAACTGTTAGCTGTGAGTTGCAGTGACACACTCAGTTTCTTTGAACTATTTACACTCAGTCAGTTTAATATTGTGATGAATGAGTTTGAATGAAATGAACTAATTTATAATTAACTGTTTTCTGAAGCTTTCTAGGTCAAAACAAAACTACTCGTAAAATGCAAGCTTTGTTGGTGAGTTTCTTACTTCATTGAATCGCTTCTAAAAACTTTTTTAAGTTTGAAAATAATTAGTAAAAATCTGGCCCAATCATGAAGGGGAATTCATTATCATACGATTTTTTTCGCCATTTTTCTAAAATTATTTTCTTGGACAGTGGTGACTTGTGTGTCCGTAGTGTTTTAGATGAAACAATTCTTTCATAACAATCAGCTTCACGATCAAAACAAGGAATTTAGAATCTCTGAGAACACGCAAATTGACGATTTTTATCCTTATGAAAATATCCTTTACCATGTTTGATACTTCAAGCCTTCTCTACACTAAAGTCAGGCTGAAAACTTTCAGATGTTAAAGCGAAACCTCTTTTTCTCCGACAGGAAGAGCGCTGCAGAAGAGTCACGTGCGCGGCTCCGAAGATTCGTCTCTCTTCACCTTCAAATTTGGCTGCCAAATTGAGGCATTCTTCACTAAAAATGAAGCATTCGTCTCCCGAAGATCCGTGCTCGTGCCAGAATCCTTCCAGCACGCCCTGCGCCGCAGCGTCTGATCGAAGGACGCACTCGGCACGATTGAGAACGTCCAAGTTCTCTACAGTTTTGTTCGTGGCAGCTTTTGCCCTCGTGTTGTCTCATCATTCTTCATTCGCGTATAAAAAGAGTGAGTATCTTTTTCCTTTTTGTTTATTAATAAATAAGTTTTTGAATTTTTGAACGGCATTTTTGAACTCGTAGGTTTGGATTAAGTATTCATGTTCAAATTTAAAGGTTTCTTCGAAACTTTTCTTTCACGAGCTTCGGTTAAGGTAAGTGATGATTAGACGATTAAGGTTCAGTTGATTACGAGCTGATGGGAAAGACTGCGAAGTCTTTTTTTATTTGCTAGTAATGTACTTTTTCTCGGAGAGAATCTATTATGATAAGAGTTGGGGTCTCATCACGCATTAACTTCACCGAGTACAAAGGTCCTTACCTGTTTAGATGCACAACAAAAAACATTTTTATATACGTTGTTTAGATAGGTCATTTGCATACGTCATTTAATGACCTACATTTTCGTCGCATCTAGTCAATTTTCTTTTAATTCCTCGATTTATTGAAAAGACCATAGCATCTCCTTAGTTGGTATATCTTGGATGTAAACCATTACAGTGTAGCTTTCCCTTGCACACTGAGCTCTCAAAATAATGACATAAAATCGATGTTTCATTTGCTAGGTCAAAAAAAAACAATGCAAGGAATCTTTTGCAAAATAAAGTATAAGCAAAAATTCCCTAGAGGATTCCATCATTTGTATCGAGGAATATTCATAAAATTTCTAACGTTTAAATTCAAGTTTCAAGTACTTCTCTCTATGCAACCTTGTGCTTTTGTATTAAAAAGAAAGGTTTGCTCTATGAGATTATTTCCATAAACATCGATGTGAATTACTCGTAAAATTGAGGATTTGATACGTAGGAACCTAATATTTCTAACGTCGACGACTAGAAAACCAGAAGACGTATCACTGCGTGAATTAAGTTGAGAATGAATGATGAATTAACTTATAGTCGTAATTTTTTAGGGAAATTTCTTACGAGATGACGTTTCAACTTCTACATTTGGAGGGTTACTGCTATGACAAAACACCAATTCCTGTTTTCTGTAGACACGACGAAAACGGCAAATTTGGATAACCTTCTGTCGCAGTTTATCGACACTGTATGAATTGAGTAGAGAACTGGTAAAGAATTTACTGTTAGCAGCAACTTTTTCATTGAAATTCCTGACCAGACGGCAAGTTTCAACTTCTGCATTTGAAAGGGTGACTGCTCTGACGGAACATCCATTCTCGTTTTCTGTAGATACGAAGAAAACGGCAAGTTTGGATGACCTTCTGTCGCAGTTTATCGAATTCTTAACGCACCCTCGTCCTCCAATCAGTCACGGGGCTAAGCTCATTTATTCTGCAGACTTCAGACACAGCCAAATTTTTCGCGCTTCACTGGCACTAATTGCAAAAGTTACTTAATTTCACAAGTTTAATTCTTTTCCCAGAGTACTTGAAGTCGAAGTTTTGCGTCGACTTCATTGCTTAAATGAACTCGTATTGTTTGTTCTGCCCAAACGGACAACGCTCGTGGACCTCCCAAACACAGCTTCTTTATAGGAGCGCCTTATCTAGTTCTTATAGACTAAGAATCCATCTTTAACGATCAACTATTCGATTGGATTTTGATTGCTTTTTGATTTGACCAAATTTCATATTGGATTTTGGTGCTTTTATCTCTTGTTTTTCAATAATGCATTCATTGAAAAGGAGTAGAATGTAATTAGATATCGAAAAAGTTTTGGCTTGTTATTTGCTGGGGTCTTTTAAAATGAATATCACTTTAGTTAATTTTCAGAAACTAATTAGAGTAAATAAAATGTGAATTCTTTCAAACACTGGTCCAAATGCTGTTTTTTTATTTATTAAGTCGGTTTGATGTCAATGAAAGAAGGACGGCACTTCTTCATCACCTCAAGACTTACATTCAAAACAGTGTAGCGACCAACAGTGATTTGGCTTTCATTGTCCGCTGAATTAAGCCTTTCACAAAATTAAACGAAAAGTAGAACTTTTCTTAAAGTTCTAAAGTCAAGGGTTTCGAAAGGCACTGGCTTACAAAATGTGTTTTATTCTAAACTTTAGTTTATTTTAGTGAATTCTTAGAAAGTTCATTTGTGTCCGCCGCAACACTGTGATTCCGTTCTACTTCACAGTCCTACAGCCATGTGGCTCATTTGTGCTCCAGTGAAAATAATTTAGGAATTTTGTTGCCATCAATAAATCAACTCGACCCAACGACTCTCAAAGTGCGTTTACAAAGAGCATGAACTCTGAAATTAATGCATAAAAATGGTGATAACCCAATTTATAACAATAACTAATCTTCCCATTTATGACAATAACCAATAACATTCGTTAAGAACAAAATCTAGAAACAATAAATTTAATTAAATTAGCTACAACAGACAAGAAATAAATTTACTGTCTACCTTGGGTCATGTTCACTTCGTAAACAAGTGTGAACAAATCATGTTCACTTCGTAAACAAGTGTGAACAAATCATGTTCACTTCGTAAACAAGTGTGAACAAATCATGTTCACTTCGTAAACAAGTGTGAACAAATCATGTTCACTGCGATGAATATTCATTCTCTGTGTGTGGTCGATGATGTTTTTTTTTGAAAGATTTTTGTTTTTCAATTTCAATTTATTTTAATTTCAGTGGATTAAAATATATTATATGCCCTGCAGTCTTATGTACAAAAAATTAATTTAATTGATAAAAATTGATTAATTTAATTTCGGTCAAAAATATGCTAACAACTTTTTGATGATAATGTGTTAATTCGTGAATTGTTTTAGCGATTTCTTTTTTCACATAGAAATTAGACATAAATCATTTCATTAATATATGACAGTTTTTGATTTAAATCGAATAATCAAAAAATATAATCGTATGTATATCGAAAGAAATTAAATTATTAGTAAAGTAACTCTTTGAACCAATACGAGTATTATTGTATTCATTGTTGGTTCATCAATTTCACCTAAAAATTGAAATAACGTAAGTAAAAGTAGCTATTTATTTTTTCAAATATTTATCTTGAGGAAAGAAGGTCAATAAAAAAGCTCAATAAAAATCCTAAAAGCTCAGTATTTCTTTTATTGGTTAGTTAAATTATGGTTCAGGTAACGATTGATATTTTACGAGATAATTCAATAACAGTTACCATTTGATATGATGCCTACGAACATAAAGGCAGATAGCAACGCTTTTGCGTAACGTTCGCGAGGCAAAGTTCGTCTACAATCACCGGACAACCACCTCTACCTTTTAGTCCGAAGTTATTACCTAAATGAAGTTTGGTTACGCGTGGAGTGGAAACTTCAATCTTCAAACTTCGTATATTTTTTGCTGTCATAGGTGTTTCAATTCTTGGTTCCATTGTCCGAAGAATTTTTTGTCGTCATTGAGACTTCAATCTATAGTTTTAAAGTCCGTAGAGTTTTTGTCCCTAATGATACTTCAATGTATGGTTTCAAAGTCCGTAGAGTTTTTGCGGCAACAGTGCTTGAATGTTCAGTCTCAAATTAGGAAGAATTTTTGTCATTATTGGTACTCTAATGTATGGTATTCAAGTCAATAATATTCTTTTCATTGGTAATTCCACGTTTAATTTTAAGGTCCATACATTGGTACTTCAATGTATGATTTTAAAGTAGGTGGAATTTTTGTCGTCATCTGCACATCAATGTATGGTTTTAGAATCCGTAAATTTTTTGGCATAATCGCTACTTAAATATGTGATTTCAAACTCAGTAGAATTTTTGGCGTCATCAACACTCTAATGAGAGGTTTAAAAATACGTAACATTTTGTGGCTTCAATTTTTATTTGTCAGTACGAAAGTGAACTACTAATCACTTACTTGAAGCGCCTGACATGAACAGAGATCACGATGATCCCATTGTTTTAAATTACAATTTACGCACAAAACCAAATTTCAGGTCAGGTACTTTCGTAATTACTCAGGTAAGAAGCTTGGAAGCTACGTACTTGAATTTCACTTGAGTGAAGTGTAGATAAATTCTGGATAAAAAATCAACTAATCGGCTTAAGCATCGACTTCAAAGTCAGCTGATATTTTGTTTTCTATGATTGTGTTCACTTTTTTTGGGAATAAGGTCTGATGGTTTAACCCTAATTGGAATATTTAACAAACTTATTTTCGACAAACTTGACATTTCTGTGCAGATTTAATTAAAGTTTTGCTTTTGATAATCACAAAGCAACAGTTTTGTCTCTATGATTTCATAGTGTTTATCCATCAGAAATTTCTCTTTCTTAGTAGTAGTATATTTTAGTTCCTTTCCGACGAACGTCAATTTGAATTGAACTTTGTTTTGAAAAGATACCAAAAACCGTGTTAGAAAACAATAATAACCCCAAAGTGACATCTGGATGAGGGTTTGCTCCTTTATGTCCAAAATATAAACGAAATTAAATTCACGAAATCGGTACTTGCTGTTGCGTCCCACAATCAGGTGAACAGCATATATGAAAATATTCTGCCATCAAAAGAAAAACTATTGTGTGAATATGTGGAATTGTATGATCGTATTTCATGCAACGATGGAGATCTTACAAATAAATGAAATGTGCTCATGCAAAAGAGTTTTTTAAATGCAATGAGTGAAAGCAATTCTGTGGCGCATTGTGCGATTTTCATCAATAAAATCCTTCAACATAACGAGGATCAGCGGACTTTAGAGTTTACGTATGCTCAACAGTCTTCTTTTAATGAAAAAACAGAGACCTAAAACAAACGAGCTTATGTGAACTGAAAGCGATCCCGGCTTTCTTCACCAAAAATAAGTATTACGTGAGGAACATTTACCTACGTGTAGTTTACAACAACACGCAAGTGGTTTTTTTCTTCTCAGGGGCCACAGGATAGGCAATAGGCTGAGGCTAGTTAGGTTTCATATCCCTTGCTATGGGGACTGGCACCCCCTGTGTTCCTATAAAGTTACCTGAACTATAGATAGTGTCGGAACTTCTATCTTTTGAACTCATTTAGCTTTTTCCTGTTTTCATGCCTTCTTCGCTGTCTCTTTTTGTTTTCATGCTTTCTTCGCTGTCTCTTTTTGTTTTCATGCTTTCTTTGCTGTCTCTTTTTGTCTTCTTTTTCTCTTCAGTCCTTGTTTGTTGCTTCTATGCACAGGGTATCCTGTGTGAGAACACATCTTATGCTTAGATTCCTCGTTTTCTTCAGTATGTACTAAACGGATTCTTTTCGCTCTCATGAGATCACCTTCTTTGTTCTAACTAATATAATAATAAGTAATAATAACACTTGTTTCTTTGTTTAAAAATACACCGTAGTGACAGTCATCTACACTCTGAAAGTTAACCTGAACGTTACACTAATAAAACAACAATTTAATGCACAAATTTCACGGACCCACAGGTTTTCTCAACTTTTCTAGCTCCTGCCGCAGAAAGCAGCGCCAGAATAGCAACATTTCCAGCCACACAGTTGGCTCAGAGTAGCTTGCCTCACCCAGGGAGGACGTTCACCTCTCACTCGACGTCCGAGCCTCTGCAAGCTATGTTGCCTCTGCTGCTGCTTGAAGTTTCATTGCCTCATTTTCCACCAGTAATTCAATTCCCACAATTCCCATCGATTCCCATACAGGGGCTACTTGCCCACAGTTGAATCTCCATTGCCTAAATCTTATCCGCCATCATAAGAGCGCATGCGCACCTCAGCGCGATCTGTTCAGTAAGCTTTAGCGTAGATTTTACCACCCGCATGCTCCGCCAAGGATTGTCGGATTAGCCAGCCAAGTCCTGAAAATCTTGACCCTTTTTCTTATGAAATAACCGTAAAAATATATAAGCATTTAGCTATCTCCCAGGGTTGCCAGTGTTCATCTCGTGAAGTCAGTGCCATAAGCGAGACACAGGCAGCTGCAGGCAAAGGGGAGACGTATGTGAGATAGAATAACTAGACAAGGGTCAATGGCTACGTCTATCGCGTTTCCGAGGTTGTTATCGGTTGGTTTGGTTAGGTTGTGAGTAACAAAATGGGAAATCGACTTCACTATTTTAATACATTTTTATCCTTCGTTAGAAAAGGAAAAATACTATTGCAATATAATATACATTGCACGTCGTTTGATGACAGTCATTTTTTTTACAGTTAATTTAGAAAAATTAAAGGAAAACCTAAAGTATCCTTCACGTTGAAAAATTGTCACGCGCAGCTTTATTAAAATGCACACGAACGTCCCAATTGTATCATTTCGCGATCAAAAACAGGTACAACCTTTTTCAAAAAGTAACTCGCTGATTAAAGACGTAACTCCCCATCTAAAAACTACACGTCATTGAGAATTTACCCGTTTTTCAAACTATAAAAGATGTTGAAAATCAATCACAAACTTTGATGTACGAAAAAAGTATTCCACTCGTTAAGTTTTTGGTTTCACTTGAAAACCATCTTTTCTCTATAAACTCGAAAAAAACACGCTTCAACTGCGGCGAGCTGCCAACAAACAATTTGACAGTCATAATTGCCAGTGAAAGCGAGTTTTCTCCACTCCAATTGATTCGTGTGTTCGGAACGACAACGGGCGGAACCCTTTTTCCGTGAGAACGGAAGAAACAAGTCTTCCCTCCGCCTGGCAATATTGCCCCACTCGGACCAATCACTCCAAACTCGATATGTGTCTCAATATGAAGGTGTGCACGCTACCGATTTGTTACCAGATTGAATCAAAAGGCAATATAGCTGAGAAATGGGATCGGTTTGACAACTCCGACACGGACTTCTTCCCAGTTAAAGGTTTACTTCTTTATATTTCGTTCGTTCAGTTGAGTGTTTGGAAGAAAAAATTGAAAACCTCATGAATTGTTAATTTTCTGGACAATTTTAGCACACTTCCTCATAACCTATCTATAAATAAAATATAATTCTGAAAAATTATTGTGCAATTTTACTCGATCATTTGGACTTTATATTCTATTGAATACAAATAGAGCACCTGTGCAAAAATCTGATGCTTTTTTCAGGAGTGATTATGTAGTTGAAATTTTCTCAAATTTTTCGCACCATAACTGAATGCTCAAAAACTTGCTTCTTAAGTCACTGAACCCCGAAAATAAAATAATAAACAGCTTGAAATTGAACTTCATTCGCACTCGGAGCTGCGTCTGGTACTTCAAGTTCAGAAATTATTTCTTAAATCGCCTACACAGCCGGTTTTATACATACAAAACTTCTCCTGTCATCAGAGTTGTCGAGCCCTTGTAATTTTCAAATCCTCCTTTCTCTCTTGGAAATAACGCTTTGATTATAAACATTCACGCAACTCATGAATTAGACTCAAGTGTCAGCTAAGTTTCAGACAATACATAAGTTCGTGTAAATTACACTTAATTATTTGAGGACTTGTAGCAGCTGTTCCTATGAAGCTTCCGTCTAAATTTCCTCACCTTATTCGCTGCCAATTGCACCGCTAAAAAACAAAGGAGCGTTTTCTTGAGGCGCTTCTTTTTTACTCAGTTTTTGCAGCTGCTATCGGCAAGGGCTGAGATGCGGGAAAACTTGTGTCTGCAATTGAGAATTCTTACCACGATCGTCCCATCTACCCGCGTTGCAGTTAGCACATACGTTACCGTAGGAAACGATAAATCTCTGGAATAGCTACGCAGCCATTACAGATAAGCCTTAGCCGGAGCTCTGCGCTGATGCTGGTTGCTGCAGCTGCTGCTGTCGCTGCTGCTGCAAGGGCTGCTGTAAAAGCTGCTGTTGCTGCTGCTGTCACTGCGGCTACAAAGGCTGCTGTAAAAGCTGCTATATAGGCTGCAGTCGTTGCTGTAAAAGCTGCTGTATAGGCTGCTATCGTTGCTGTAGCACGGGCTGCAGTTGTTGCTGCTGTAAAAGCTGCTTCTGTGCTCCTGTCGATGCTGCTGTTATTGTTGCTGCTGCAAAGGCTACGACTGTTTTCCTGGGAATGACTGCAACAGCTGTATCTGTAACTTGGAAATCTGCTATTGCTAAGGCAGCAGCTATGTCGTTGAGGCTGTGAACGCTGCTACAGTTACTGCTGCTGCGGCTTTACTGTCGTTGCAGCCGCTGTAAAGGCTGCGTGTTTTTTTTAATAATTGCTGTAACTGTAACTTGGAAAAACAGTTTTACTACGGCAGCAGCTATGCCGCTGAGACTGTGAATGCTGCAGCAATTACTGCTACTGATGTAAGAGCTGTGGGGGGTTCTCTGAAAACAGCTGCAGCTGCAACTGTATCTTTCAAAGGGCTCTGTTGAGATTACACCTTCACCGTTGAGGCTATAACTACTGCCTCAGATGCTGCTGCTACAGCTGCCGCTGCAGCTGCACACGCGCCGCATCTGCAATGAAACCATTTTGCTTCATTTGCTGGTGCGGCCAACTTAAATCTGCCGCAGCTGCTGCACACTCCCGACATTATGGAGCGGCCGCAGTTGTAATGATCTCCGTGCTGCTCCGTTGCTGTGAGTGATGTATTGTGATGACCTCTGCATCATGGTGGCCTCTGTATCATAGTGGCCTCTGCATCATGGTGGCCTCTGCATCATGGTGGCCTCTGCATCATGCTGGCCTCTGTTTCATGGTGGCCTCTGCATCATGGCAGCTTATGCATCATGGTGGCCTCTGCATCATGGTGGCCTCT
>JACJUY010000318.1:69222-112012 GCA_014220935.1 Platorchestia sp. MABIK
GAGCATCGTTGACTTTTACGGCAGTGCAAGGGTGCGGGTAAATTGAAATGCTCAAATTTGAAGAATATTCCTTTCAGGATTTATTGAGCTAATCAAAAGAAAAAATTTCCCTTTAGCTGTGTGAGTCTTTTGCAAGCGCCGCGACTTTGAGCTCTCGATTTGAAATAATTAATTAACGCTGCTATCATCTTTTTGTTTCCATGAAACACGCACGAGGTTCATTAATTTTTTGGTATCTTTGTTGATTCATTTCCCATCTTGAATAAAAACAACGTGCATGTTGCATGTCATTCATGTTAAGATTCAATGTGTCGTTAACTTGAATAATCTATCTCATCAATGCATAATTTTCGCCATTTGATCTACGAAGGTGATTTTTCATGCACGTCGAAATGTTGAGCATATTAAGAAGCATCAGCAAATCTTTCGCTATAGGCATAAGTCGCCAAAATAATTTCATACATATTCTTCTCTGATGTGTTTTTTCTTTAGCAGCACTATTAGGTCATGTATGTGAGTATCAGTCACACGTATTATTTTCGTCAATGCCATGCTAAGTTTCTTTGCATGACACAAAGTCATTTAATTAGAAACTAGTTAATTTTGCTTGTTTAGGCGATAGAAATAAGAATTTGATTAAGTATTATCGTGTATTAGAAACGAGATGGCCCTGGAACAATATTATTGTTTGTATATTCATACAAGTTCATGCATTGTCATCTGAAATAACACTGTCGAAGAATTTCCCTTTCAGAATAAAATTTACCACCATGAATTAACCCCCTTAAATGTTTGTGAGCCTAAGTAACTCTCTAAAGCAAGCCCAGCAAATGTCTCTATAAAACTGGTGAAGATTAAAATTTAAAACGCATTTTCAACATGTTTCCCATGATATTTCGGGAGAATTATTTGAAGTTAATAGTTTTGCAATCAAAACGAACTGATTCTTTATTGCATGGAGTTTATCCTTTCGTGAAATTTATGTTCAAGAATTTTGAATCAGAAATTAAACTTCTATATCATTATAGAAGTCTATCATTCAGCTCAGCTGAAAATACGGGTACTGGTGGAAAAATTTCAAATTAGGTTGCTATGTGTAGGTCGAGCTCAGTTAAAAATGCTAATCCACAAAACAAAAACCCGCCCTTACATATGAGTTGCACCGACACAACAAATGTGAAATATTTCCCTACCTTGAGAGCACAAATTGACAAGATTCGTCGGGCAACCTAAGGAGGTTTAGCAGATGTGGTGCGCTCTAAAAAAGATTCCCTTTCTCGTTAACTTCGAGGGAAAATGGCCAACGGGTCGGGAACGTGATTTATTCAAAGGACCACATTTTGAAAACACGTGTCCCAGGCATATTTTTGGAGCAAGGCAGAGGACGCGCACGTCGCGCGCTGTACTCTCGAAAGCTGCGCGGCCAATATTCAAAGGCAGGCAAGATTTACTCAACAGCAGGCGGCCGGGCACTTTTTCATTTATGGTGATATATATACATAGCCAGCACACGGGGACTTTGCTGCCTGCCTGGGTAAATTGCCCTGGGGGCTTTCCAGGAGAGTGTTGGCATCTCCACTGAGATTGGGCTCTGAAATTGGGCATCGTTGCAGAATATAACGGACGGGCTCGTGCAGACTTCCGGTGCAACGCGCCGTGATGCGGACACTTGCGAACCAACGTAAAAATTAATAGCATTGTGTGCAAACGAGCGGCTGAATCACTATCTTAAAAAGATATGTTTTTGTACCGGAGCGCTTTTCCCAAAGATGTAAAAGATGGATGTAGAAACTTGATTCGTAATACAAATAGATAAAATATTAAAAATTAGATGCAAACTGTGAGATTAACTACTAGAAAGTAGATCCAAGCTATTCTGCTGAATTCCCAAGTTCAGTTTCATAGAGATGAGAGATATACCTCTCTACGAGCAACGTTTTGATTTCACCTAAGAAGGAAACCTGCAAAGAAAAATGTGAATCAGCGTTCAGCAAGCATATAATGAAAAGTGATGTTTTGTATTTATACATTTCTCCGAGATCAGGCTACGTGCAGCGCGTGCAGTCTCATTTCCACGTAGCACTAAAACCCAACAAAAAATGCCACTCTGCGTTCAGCGTGCATTTAGTGAAACGTTATGCTTAATATTAATACATTCCCAATATTTACGACATTAGGTATGAGAAATCTAACAAAGAAAGACGAGTAGAGCTGGGAATCTCTCTCTTATGCAAGCCTTTAGGGCCTCAACAATTGGAGAATTCCGTTGAGAGCTAGTTGCTGTTTTGGCGTACTTAACTCAGGGCAATCACAATGCTGAGAATAGTTTACTAGGTATGAAACGCTTAAGTAAAACAAGACAGAAATCTGTGAAGGAAACCACACTTGCTGAAATCAGTGACTCTTGGTATGACTAAACGCAGCGCAATCAATTATGATCCAAATGCTANAGCGCACCACATCTGCTAAACCTCCTTAGGTTGCCCGACGAATCTTGTCAATTTGTGCTCTCAAGGTGGGGAAATTTTTCGCATTTGTTGTGTCGGTGCAACTCATATATAAGGGCGGATTTTGTTTTGTGGATTAGCATTTTTAACTGAGCTCGACCTACACATAGCAACCTAATTTGAAATTTTTCCACCAGTACCCGTATTTTCAGCTGAGGGTACTCAGCTGAATGATAGACTTCTATAATGATATAGAAGTTTAATTTCTGATTCAAAATTCTTGAACATAAATTTCACGAAAGGATAAACTCCATGCAATAAAGAATCAGTTTGTTTTGATTGCAAAACTATTAACTTCAAATAATTCTCCCGAAATATAATGGGAAACAAGTTGAAAATGCATTTTAAATTTTAATCTTCACCAGTTTTATAGAGACATTTGCTGGGCTTGCTCTAGAGAGTAACTAACGCTCACAAACATTTAAGGGGGTTAATTCATGGTGGTAAATTTTATTCTGCAAGGGAAATTCTTCGACAGTGTTATTTCAGATGTCAATGCATGAACTTGTATGAATACATATACAAGATTATTGTTCCAGGGCCATCTCGTTTCTAATACACGATAATACTAAATCAAATTCTTATTTCTATCGCCTAAACAAGAAAAATTAACTAGTTTCTAATTAAATGACTTTGTGTCATGCAAAGAAACTTAGCATGGCATTGACGAAAGTAATACGTGTGACTGATACTCACATACATGACCTAATAGTGCTGCTAAAGAAAAAACACATCAGAGAAGAATATGTATTAAATTATTTTGGCGACTTATGCTTATAGCGAAAGATTTGCTGATGCTTGTTAATATGCTCAACATTTCGACGTACATGAAAAACACCTTCGTAGATCAAATGACGAAAATTATGCATTAATGAGATAGATTATTCAAGTTAACGATACATTGAATCTTAACATCAATGACATGCAACATACACGTTATTTTTATTCAAAATGAGAAATGAATCAACAAAGATACCAAAAAATTATTGAACCTCGTGCGTGTTTCATGGAAACAAAAAGATGATAGCAGCGTTAATTAATTATTTCAAATCGAGAGCTCAAAGTCGCGGCGCTTGCAAAAGACTCACACAGCTAGAGGAAATTTTTTCTTTTGATTAGCTCAATAAATCCTGAAAGGAATATTCTTCAAATTTGAGCATTTCAATTTACCCGCACCCTTGCACTGCCGTAAAAGTCAACGATGCTCATCATTCGATATATGCCATTGAAGACGAGCAGGAATCGCGGTCGGCTGTACTCTCCGTTCCTTTTCCGATTCTTTCTCGAGATCTTTTGAAGAATTCCTATGATGCGGTCACAAAAAATATCGATTTGTCCCCACGTGCGCAGGAATTGATGAAGCGTGCTGCTGGAAGAGGGGGAAGATGCTGGAAGGACTTGGGTGAGCAGCGGAAACCATCATGTCAGAACGAGCCGGAAATATGCTTATGTGTATTATCTGCAGGAGACTTATTCACGGAGAGAATGGAGCAAGCGGACCGGCGAGACGAGGGGATCACCAAGATTGGATTGACTTTCTCTGTTCTTTTTCCCACTCGCGGGCAGAACACACAAAAGAGCGCTGTTCGTTTCGAATGCGTGCGATTGTCTGAGGGACCAAAATGCTGTTCAAAAAAATGGTGCATTTTTCATTATACGTTGCTAACGTTTTGTATAGCAAAACGCAGATTATTGTAGAAGCTATAAAATTGCGAATTGAACCGCTGGAATTACGGGTAAATTTCTCATTACTGCGCTCGGACGTTGATCAGTGGAATAGCTTTGCTTTTTGTGTCGTGAGAGCAGCAATGCCGTTCCTAATTTGGCTCTCGATAACAAAACGACGCAAATCTCCAAAAGAGGAAGACCCGACAATGTGTGGACCTAAGCCTGCAAGATCAAGGGCTCTTTCCACGTGAAATACAAGCACGTAATTTAAGGATCGGAAAATGACGTTAATTGGGCTCGTGGAAGAAATAAAAGGCATAAAGGGGATTGCCGAGCCTTGTGCAACGGCGTGCAGTCCCTGGGAGCAGGGGAGGTGTGGGGGCAGGCCTCGGAGAGATAGGGGGAGGTAAAGGATGGGGAAGTGAAAAAACAATAAAAGATATTAAAGAGGATGAAGTGTTGGTTGGAAAGTGGAAGAAGCAATGAAACGAATTAAAGAGGATCGTGAGGTACAGCATGGTGAAGAAAATGAAGTAAGGAAACAAACTAATGAGGTGATATCGAATCGTGTAATTTCTTTGTAACATCGAACTGTGCTGTTATGTTAAGATGAATAAGAATCTGTGACGCAATATATTCTTCCGTGGCTCGAAACAATATCATAGGTCGAAAGAAAAGAAAGAAATGACTGAAAAAGAAAATTTAAAAGACAACATGTAGAAGGAGAAAAAACTTTTAAACTACTGTAAATCAAAAAGCGTTGAGAAAAATGCCGTGGGCTGTTATGAATGAGAAAAAATCAAACAAAAAGATGGAGACAACAATAGTGTTTTGATAAAACAACAATCAAGAGGAGCATGAATAAGAAAATAGTATCAGGAGGCGATTGATTCTTTCCCCGAAGAGAAAAAGACGTAAAGCTCTAAGAATATTTAGGCTAGAAATAAATGACTATTGGAAGAGCAATGAAAATTTGGGATGCATTAAAAACTTATGAAATAATCAAAGCACAGATGGATGATTTAAAAATTTATCTTCGAGAGCAATAAACAACAAAACAATTGTGTTCCGCTCGAAAAACTTTGTTAATAATGATAAAATGAGCAATGCCAGTCATTTCAATAACTTCCATGAAATGATTCGTAGTGATTCATTTTCAGCTTGAAAATGAGTGTAGATACGCATTATTTCGTCATTCAATCTTTATTATTTCAAAACCAAGCCCAACCTCTTTTATTAACATGCTTTTGAGCATTTGATATAATGAGTTGTAGGTTTTCCCATCGAAATTAAAACTAAGAAGCGTAGTAAAGAATAAATCATTGGCTCAAAGATAGAGCAAACTGGTTTTCTACAACCAATTTAGAATATTAACAGTTATTTAAACATTTTATATTAACATTTTATAACATTAACATTTTATTAACATTGGCATTTTATTAACATTAGCATTTTATTAACATTAGCATTTTATTAACATTAACATTTCAGTGAGTTCCCCGGCACGTATTAAAAGTATGTTTCAGCAATTAAATATGACTCATAGCACAGACTTGAATAAATGAAACAATTTAAGCATAAATATACTGAAAAGTTGAACCTTTATCACGTGTAGGCTTTTCAATTTTCTTAATTAAATGCTGTCTTAAATATTGTAGATTTTAGAAACCTTGATTTTGATGAACCTATGAACCTATGTTAGAGGTTAAATTAACTACGTCGTTAATAAGCAAAGCAACTAAGAAATAAAGCCCAATCTGAACTTTACTATAATTTACTTCAAAGTAGCGGTACAGCTCGCAGCATAAGTTGTTCTTAGCTGACATGGCTCCTACGTATAGCATGGCCAAGTCTACTTGAACTAACTTACGCTGCCAACTGTACCGCAAAAATGATGCAAGGTGCTTGAAAAACTGATTCGTGATTAATCACTGTTTTTTATCTAGTCATTAATAATTCTGTGAAAAAAATTGAATACAAGTCTCGAGGCAACAGGATAATAAAAATTCTCGCTCGGAAATCAAATAACAAACTTGTCAGAAAAATTCTTCACGTTGAAACCAGTTACAAGCGTATTAGCTCTTAAATACTATTAGCTATGAATAAATTTAATTGCAGAATAATCCTAAGTAATAGCTTGCTCACGTACACTGTAACTGACGTTTTTTATCAATTCCTTATTTCGTGTGAGAACTTCTTTCACCGTACAATTATCCTTTCATATACTGGAAATATTTTTCAAAATAAGCCATGAAACTTTTTTCAGCGAAAAAATCTTCCACAAATTCGAAAATCAGAGAGTAGAATGATAACGAATGTCCATTTCCCCGGGGTACAATCAATAACATGAATGTCTCACCCTTTGGAAGAATAAGAAAATGGAATCAGTCCCTCCTCCCAATAAACGAAATGTCCCAAGGAGGTGTCATGTCGCTGGAGCGCGCGGCACAGAACAGTCCGATAATCTCATAAGGTGTTGTATGGAGGCGATTCTTATACATGAAATGATCAAGAAGCTCATCGTTTGTGCGTAGGGAGGCTTGTGCTGACGATGCGCAACAGCCCTGAGGTTCTACTGGCAGTGGTAAATTATCATCTGCAGAACTGGACAACTCAAAATGTCGATTAGTGACAGGACTGTTTATTAGTAACTGAGCTCTGAAATATTTTATTTTGATCACTGATGGAAAGTAACATGTTGAGAAGAACAAGCCGGATGAAGAAAAGAAAAATCTATGAATTAAATCAAGTTAAACACTCTAGTTCGGCTTTCTAAGTACTTTTTTTTGTAAAAATGTTAAGAATTAAACCTAAGAAAACTTTCATAAAAGTGAGCATTGATTATGAGGTATGGTAGGCACCAAATATAAAGGGAAGTGAGTAAAATACAAACATAAGGGGATGCACATAAATTTCGAGAGCTGGAACTGAAGCTTCTGTTTTTGAGCTCTGTCGAAGACGGTCAAGTGCAGATGCGTCTGGAAAGAAAGAGAATTAAAAAAAATCTTTCAAATAAAACTTGAGACTACAAATTAGAAGACAGGTAAAAGACCTTATTTTCTTCAGCACATCCTAAACCGTGAAGTCCAGCGATCGGAACGTGTTTGAAAGCTCGTCAGATCTAAGACAAAATAAAGCAAAAGCGCTGACACTGCAAAGAGGGAGACTCCCTCCCAAGTGTCAGGGCGGCGCGAGCAAGAAAGATGGACCCATGAAGAGCCGTTGCACAACTGTGCCGCTCACGCCTGCTTTATGAGGCTCGTGATGCCCTAAAACACAGATGCACAAGAACAGAAGCCCCCGTAAAGAATGTAGCAAGGACAGGCGTCCAGGAAATGGGACACATGCAGGAGAGATGTGATCAAAAATGAACGTCCACGGTCGTGGGACACGTGGTGGGACACATGAAGGGATGGGATCAAAAATGAATGTCCACGGTGGTGGGACACATGTAGGGACACATGAAGGAGAGATGTGGTCAAAAATGAACGTCTACGTTGGTGGGACACATTCAGCAGAGATGTGATCGAAAATGAATGTCCAAGGTGGTGGGACACATACAGCAGAGATGTGATCGAAAATGAATGTCCAAGGTGGTGGGACACATGTAGCAGAGATGTGATCGAAAATAAACGTTCAAGGTGGTGGGACACATGCAGGAGAGATGTGGTCAAAAATGAACGTCGAAGGTGGATGCAGAATTGAGGGTGTGGTTTGTGCAAGAGCTTCTGGAGTTGTCGTGTGGAAAAATTGAATCACTTGAGAGTGCGGATTACGTCCGCACTGAAAAGAGATGATTTCCATCATTATGAGGTACATACATGATCTGACGATTTTTTCGGTCTTATCAGATTTGGGTGTTATTTAATAATCAACGTCTAAGATTTTTAGTTATGTGAAACTAGTGTTGGAGCATCGTCACGTCTTCGATTCACGTCTGATTGAGCGATAAAAATGCTGTGAAATTTTGTTGAAATAAAACTCAAACATTAGTAGCTGGATGCTGGACTGTAGCTTTAATCAAATACACGAGAGTTATTTACAAACTCCATGTGAAATATTGCAAAAAACGCCATAAAATAGTATGCTGACCGAAAACAAATCTAACATTTTCCTCTCAAGTTTTAATGTTAAAAATTTGTGGCTGATTATTTAGTAAAATTAATTGTTGAGTCTCTGACTATAAATTTATCCCAGTATTTGAAATGATGAAGCAATTGTTTGAAAAATATCCCGTTCTTGAGACGAATGAGTTTTAGTTTCTTTTAACGGATAAAGTATATTGTTGGAATGAAGAATAAGTTGCACAATTGTTGAAGTGATTTACATTTGAACTTTGAGTAAGGAACTGAAAATCATTTTCACCAAATTTTGCGACAACTTTAAAAGCTTTGCACAGGCTGAAACTTGATGCTTGTGGTGGATGCACATAAAATCTGCATTGATATGCACACTCTGAAGCAGTACACATTTATTTTACTTGAACAATCTTTCATAGACTAAAACCATGAGCACCCTGTGCACATAGTGCCTATAAAATTCATGGTTTAGTTAACGAAGCTCTCCCTGCACTCTGCCACTGCCGCTCGGGCCCAGAAAGAACTTTAATCATGAGAGCAATTTCTTGCGCGCGGCGCCCGAGTCCGACTGCCGAGTACAAAATCCTGAATAACGTCGTTAATGTCATCGTAATTGGACCAGGAAACGGGTAAGCTAGAGTTATGGCGGCGGGTGGAGTGCAGTGCCGGCGCTCTTGACTCATAACTGCTGTCTGCTCAGAACTAATGCGAAAAATTTCACCTCCTCCCCGTAGAGTTTTTGATATCTGAAAATGTTCCGTTCAAAAGTTGATAATTTGGTTCTGTTTTTTTTACATCACCTCACATCCGTAGAGTTTTTGATAGCTCTGAAAAGGTTTCGTTCAAACATGATAATTTGTTTTTTTACATCACCTCACATCCGTAGAGCTTTTGATAGCTCTGAAAAGGTTTCGTTCAAAACTTTATAATTTTTTTTTTTACATCACTTCACATCCGTAAAGCTTTTGATATCTCTGAAAATGTTCCGTTCAAAAATTGATAATTTGGTTCTCTTTTTTTGCAGTGTTTAATGTTTTTGTTAACGTTGATTGGTGTAATAGGGGTGGTATTTTGATTAGAAATTACTTTTTTATAATCAACGAGGTATTTTCAAAAAATTTTTTCGATAAAAAAGTTTTCTAGCAGCTAATGAAACGAAAATTTTGCATCAAAACTGAAATTCTGTTTGGGCTTCTTCTGTTTCAGTTGAAACAAAATTATTCTGCAAAAATTTGAGAAATTCTCATTTCCTGGATGATTTTCCGTGAGCGTTTTTTTTCCGATGTCAAATAAAGCCTCTTCACTTTAATTGTACGCTCACTTCACAGCTTCTTTATGTATTACACTAAAGGGAAACTATGAATCTTAAATAAAGCACACTTCATAGGCCTCTCCTCGTGATAGAAAAATTCTAGCCATTTTTTCCCGCAGGCGACAGTAGATTTTTCTTTTTCATAATTCCTTCTGAAATTTAAGAACTTAACATGAATTTCGTATTGATTTATACACTTTAAATACTATCATTTTAAAGTACATTATTGAGAGCTCACCAATGATTAATTTGGAAATCTCTAAAAAATGGAATTCCATCACCGATTTCTTTGCTTTTGAAATTAAGTAGAAATTTTTCCTACCTTTCTGAAGTTTAAAAAAGCCATTTCACTTGAAGTGTTAAAAGCAGTATTAGAATCTCTTATATATCTTTATGCACGCAAAAAATTAAATGACAAGATTTAAGAGAACAAAAATTCTAACAAACATTAGCGGATCACTGTAGGAGTTCCAGTCGCATATACGGGAAAACCTATACCTAGCAAATGCCTTCCAATCATTAATAAACTTAAAAGCCAAACCCCTTTTTGATCTTCAACAACTCCCTTAATATCATATCTGTGGGAATTGCCATGTATCAGAAACACAAGAACCATCTTTGAAACGAAATCATCACAAATGGGTTCTATTAACGCGCTGTGCAGCAGTGATCCTTTTTATTAACTTTGGCTCAGTGAGACACAGGCAAATAATGTCCCATTGGCTGCGGCGCGTCGTAATTTGATTGCCTAGAACTAGCCTCCCACTAATAGGTGACGCTCGTTTTTGCCACGCTTTTATGAGCATAAATTCACAGGACTCCGTCAAGACGCCCACATCTGGGCGCATTTTATGGAATGGGTTTCCGTCTTTGTGCCTGGCGAGGAGACCCATCTGTTGTTTTCTCAAAGCCTGTCGTAAAGACGGCCAAGAAAAAATCGCGAATTGGAAATGTGCAACTGAGCAAGCCTCGGCAGACGTTCAATGCATACAAAGCTGCAAACTTGGCTGGGGCAAGACACCGCCGTTTGTCTTCTTATTGACGCGCTAAAATCACATCAAGTATTTTACAACCTGCCTTTTTTCGAGGCTTTCCATCTGCTTTGGGAATCCGAACGTTCTTCCGGCGATGGGTTATTTTCTTATCTCCTCGGGAACACGACTGAAATGGCTGGGTTCCATGAATTTCCGCCCTTGCACTTACCGATGAATTGCGATTGCTGTTCCGTCCTCTAGGAAATATTGAATGGAAATTACCAAAGGAAGTGAGCGGAAAATATCCATCATCTTCCGTTTGATTACTTGTCTTTTCTTTGAGCAACACAAATCATTCAAAAGTTCACCGACTCTCATGAAAATATTTTAACCAACAAGTAAAATTATTGGTGTGAATCTCACAGCTTTATTTAATAGAGTGTTAATAAAAAACAACGGTTTCCATTTGCGCGTAAATTTAGAGAAGTAAAGTTATCTCTAGCAGAAGAAAAGCTCGCTGAAACAGGCGCGTTTTTTGTGATGGGCACCGGCAAGCTGGCAGAATCCGATACGCCTGATTGTAATGTGAAAGAACAACATAAGAACTGGAGCTCCTTGTATAGAAAATCGAAGGCGGCAAAAATTTTCTTCTCAGTCTTACTGGAGAAAAGAAGTCCATGACGTTGAGGGATGCCGGACGGGCCGGCGAAGAATGGCGCGTCCCTCGGCTCTTCATCTCTTTCACTTCGCGCTCAGTTTCTCGTGATGATCGCAAAAATAAATATTTTGAGGTGCGAATTTTAGTTAAAACCGAAACACTGCAAGATTGAAATTAAAAGAGAGGGTTGGGGTCCAAGTAGAAAGGAAATTTAGTGAAGACTTTTTTCATGAATCCACGGATAAATTCTAAACGAGCAGAAGACGGTTGTTAAAACATGTATGTTGAAGTGCAAGTCTTCGTTAACGCTGAACCAAAACGAAATTAAAATGAAAGAGAGAGTCGATGTCCAGGCAAAAAATAAAGAGTACCTCTTTGTTATGATCAGTTCGATGACGAATTCTGATTGATCGCAGGCGACACTTGATTTTGTGTTTTAGACGCTTTTTGTGCAGAAGGTTACTTCACTGAAAAATATAAGGTTCCCGTGAATGAATTTGTCAAGGGCTCGTAAGAGCCTGGTCCTACCAAAAATGATGGTTTGCAGTCCTTGGATCTTGAAAAATTTCGCTTTTTTGTAATGCTGTTTCTTTCATCTTCAAAGTGGACGAAAGAAAAATCTATGCACCATTCATTTAATGAGTAGTGTCCGAAATTCAGCCTGCGGCTAAAACGTAATCCTTCGAAGAATAACTGAGTTATTTCCTACCTCTAATATTAAGTAATTATTTATATTGCGTGCTAGTGTTGTGAGCTAACTTGAATTCAACAACAGCAGCACCTGCGTTGTCCAGCACCATCAGACTAACACTAATGTAAGACTTCCGTCGTGCGAACGAACGCTCGTATCCGATCTACGAGACAAAGTTACCAAAGCCTGGTGTGGAGCGCACACTTGAGAAATTGATGGGAAAACAATGCGTCACACAGCCCATGATAAGAGCCCAATTTCATACCGAAGCGCTTTGCTCGAGCGTCATTCACTCTTTAAATCTTGGGCTTTGCGATGCGGACGCATTTTGGCGTGGTGACGCCAAGACCGAGACGGTCGGCACGAGGCTTCTGTGTCCTGAATGCCAGTTGCAATGAAACGAACGAAACAAACTGCCTCGGACGGCCAAATCCGGTCGTAATTTGAAACTTTCTTATGGAGCCCAGGAAGTTGCCTTCAGAATGTGTCATAACTTCTTGAGTGCTTGCCGGGATGATCTCCGTAAAAGGAAATGAAGAAATTTCGAGCTTCTGCTACAGATATTCCAGCTAGAAATTTCACTGAAATCCAATCTGTCCAATAAATGATACGGCTAATCTTTATTTCCTGAATTTATTTCGCCCTACGCTTTTCAGGATTTGGGACCTCTAGATTTTACTTTTCTATACAGTCAATAGACATCATAAATTTTGTCTTTCTCAATGTCGATGAAATTTACTTCTCGTTATCGATTTGTAAGGCCTAAAAAATATTTCACTCTAAAAAAAACTCTTTCTAAAAAAATATTTCACTCTGTTTAAAGTTTCCAAGTAAATCCATGAAAAAACACATTCTAAAAGCGTGTGTAGCACATTTCAGATTAAATTTTTTTACAGGAGTGCGTGATGTTTGGTGTGATATGTTGTTTTATTACTTACTGAAGTCTAGAGCGAAAGGCTCTTTCCAATTTATATTCTTTTCCTTTAAATTTAATTCAATCTAGCTTAAAGTGTCGCAACGAAGGTTTTTTTGATCGCCAACTAATCTTTGTAGCAAATGTATTCATTTTCTAGTGGGTTTTAACATGCTTGTTCTACAAACCAATGCTGCCATTGTTCCGTCTTGAAGGCTAGATTAAAGGTATAAAGCTGTATACATCATGAATAAATTCCATCGCATGATTAACTCAAACAAGTGAATCTAATTTTTCACTCTCTTATGAGGCGCTGCAAAGCTGTGTAATAAGTTTTCATGATGTAAAAAATTTCAGCGAAGTTCACATACTTCTTTAGATTCATAAAACTGGCAGGCATTACATGACATGCTTCCAGCTATTGGAAAAACAGCTCTCCTTCTGAGCCATGAAGTAAATAATTCATAATGCAGTTTTGATTCAGTGTTCATGAATTTCTTGCGTATTGTCCTGAATTCCTTTAAAAAATATAGCTTCTTTCTTAGCTTCCTTACATGTGGAAAGGTTGCCTGACGAGCAAAATCCAAGATTTTGAACCGCTTCCACTCATTCGTTTAATGCTGTTTGAACGTCGGAAAAATTTATTTGCTTCACACTCTGGAAATTTGTGCCTTATATTCGCACTCAAGCGAAAATTTTGCTTGCCCTTCACGAAATAAATTAGATGACCAGGTATCCGGACCAGAGCGCCGGACCTAAATTAGATGACCAGGTATGCAATCCAGTTAATTGTAAGCATCTTTATTTAATGCTTAATTACTGTTCGCTCACTGGGATACTCTATGCAGGCCTCAGAATTTTAAGTTTTACATGGCAAAAGCTGCGTAAATTTAGGACTGTGCGCCCGAAATTTAAGCTTATGTTTCAATTGTACATTGAATTTCTCATAATATTTCAACAATTCTATAAAAGTTTTAAAGTTGGAAATTAATTACTTTAATTTTATGGTCTAATTTAATAAAAGTTATTATCAACAAAAAAGACGATGTAGTTTCAGAAGGCCTCAGGCGCGAATACATAAGTTTGCTTTTATGCAATTTTTGTACTTTTTCACTTCTACTCTTTGTGTTTTAACGAGCGTCAAAGTTGTGATTCTATCGCAGTCACGTATTCTATGAACGCTGTGCGACACATTCGGTTCCCTGCACGAAACTTCATAATAAAAAGAACTTCAGAACATGCCCCGTGAAAACTCCAACGCTAAGGTATTATCAAAAGGCTCTTGTATTTTTTGCCGTCGGCTTTCGGCGTAGTTTGCATTTGCGCAGCTAATGCTTCTTTATTCTTGTTTACGCTCGAGAAAAAGATAAATATTAGCTCAGGCGAGTTGCGACGGCGGCTACGAACAAACTGTGTTTGACTTGGCCACATCCGGACCAGAGCGCCGGACCTAATGCGAAAATTTGACAGCTTTAACTTTCAGTGTTGAGGTAAATTCTTTGAAGTTCAGCGCTGAAATACGCCCGAAAAATTGTTTGCCTTAACTTCAAGTTTTCCTTTCATCTTTTTTTCAATTAGGCAACAAAGTTTGAACTTGAACGACCTGATGATAAATTACACAACTTTACTGAGGCTCCAAATCAAGGCCTTGATTCTCCTCGGTTTATTCGAAGATTCTCAGTCATATGTAGTGTTAATCTTTGTGAAATATTCGAGGAACGAGAGCAGTCAAAAGAAAATTATTGTTAGAGATTTTGAAGCTGGATTTTAAGCCTTGAATATTTGCAATGGAATGTGTAAGCAAAATATATCAATATTCCTCATGGTTTTTCTCATCAAATTGTATTCGGAAAAGCTTACTTGAAATTTTAACTCCCCGCCAACAGGAATTGTCCCCACCTTAAGAGTAACACAGTTGTATTTCTAATGCTTATATAATTTCAAAAAATGAATCTTTAGAAAAACTACAACAGCCAAATTCGAGAAGTTTTTCGAGTGTCTCTCAAGTGATATTATACTTGATGTTGACAAGTGCTCTCTCAATCATTGAAATTCTTCTATTGACATTATACTTCAGAGAAAATTAGGTAGATTTCTTGGTTTTATCTTTTCCTTGAGATGACCGAGTGACTCGTAGGAGAATGATGATTGCCGTCCTAAAGACATCGCTGAACTCGAGGCTGTCCGACCCAAAAGATCAAAGTTAAGAGGCTAAGTTTCCATGCGAGCGGCAGAGGGACGTCGGCCGAATTTTTGCCTGCTTCCAACCTAACGAAGTCACGAAGTCAATCTCTTAATTTTATGAGATTTGCACGAGCGAAGGAAAACTTCTGTAACCACGACATCCGCATTACCAACTCTTGCTCTTCAACTCTTCCCTCACAAACTTTTGACCGCCAATTCTTCGACACAAGTACTGAATACCAACTCTTAGTCTAAAGCTCTCGAGGGCCTACTCTTATACACCAATTCTTGAATACCAACTCTAGGATGCCAGTTCTAAGATACTGATTCTAGGCTACTAATTCTTGAACACCATCGCTACGAAGCCAGCTCTAAGAGACTCATTCTTGGCTATCAATTTTTAGATACCAGCTCTTCGACGCTGATTCTAGAATGCCTCCTCTTTGATACCAAATTTTTGGATATCAAGTTTGGGGTACACACTTTTAAAAATCATATCCTGGAGACCAATTCTTAATTACCTATTCTTAGATCCCATACCTTGAATGCCGACTAATGGATCCCATATCTTGAATACCGACTCAATGATACTACTCTTGAATGCTGAATTTTCGATACTGACTCTCGAGTACCAGTTCCCAGGTACCAGCTCTTGGGTACCTGCTTTTAGGTTTCAACTTACAGTCACCTGTTTTTGAACGTCCAATCTTGTTCGAATAACTCTCATTGCTCATTTTTGAATTCCGAATTAATAATACAAAATCTGGGGAACCAGTTCATCCGCACAAACTCTTGAAAGAAATATCTCGACCTCTTACATGTACTCGAAGAAAACTCAATGGCTGACTACAACTCTAGCACGCCTCTTCGATCTCTTTTTTTCCCTCTACTTTTTACACTACGTTTCTGCGACTCTGCTCTGACGTCACTGAGAAGCAGCTATCTAACTCCCGTTATAGCGAAGTTCTGCTCACCGAACTTCTGCGCTACGCAGCCGAGATGCGACTACGGTGCCACTGTCATAGTGATGTGTGCTAAAATTTCCAACGCGACTTTTGCGGGAATTTCTAACGCGCTGTCGCGGAGAATTTCTAACCTGACGTCACAAATAATTTCCAACACGACGTCAAAAACAGTTTCCAGCCCGACGTTTGCGTGGATTTCGAACCCGCTGTTACGGAGAATTTCTAGTCTGACGTCACAAAGAATTTCCAACACACTATCAAAAAATATGTTTCAAACCTCCTTCACAGGAGATGCTAATGCTCTGCCTCAGATCTGTCACTGTTCTCTGTTTCTAGCCATTAGTTTATTACTTAAGATTCAAGCTTATGTTTCTACCAACGATCGAGGTAAAGCTAATCGAGGTGTAAAACTTATCTTGCTAAATATTGATTCCCAACGATCAAGATGTAAACCTGATCTTGCTAAATTTAAATTCAATTTTTTTCGATGCTCTGCGTGCAGGGAGTCAAAATATTTTGCGTTGACTACTGGAAAAGAATTTCGCTATCTCTCTCCGAGGTGTGAGATGTGATTTATTTGAGTTGAAACATTTTTTCAATTCTACTGTAAAAGAAAAAGATGGGAGGTCATATGAATTCTTTACATTTCGTAACGCTAAAAATTGTCCAAGTGGTTGTAGTTAGAAGTGTTCAAATGTACAGGGTATAGAAAATAAAGGTCAAATCTCGAGTGTCATAAAATTCAACGGCCTGAACGTTATTGTTTTCGTTATTGGCGGAGAAAAAATTTGTCAAGTCCCCAAAAAAGTCATGAGAATTAATTTTTACTCATTTTGCGTCTTCAAGACAAGTTGAGTTTGTGTTCTTATCCAAAGTATTTTTTACTTTTAGCTTCGTAGAAGGTCTGAGTACAAATGTAAATTGATGCAATGGACATAGTTTTTCCTCAAAAAGGTTCATTCATTAATCCCAAATCTTAGAACACTCGCGAAATACTGAATGGATGGCTATGAAAATTGTTCAATTCTCGTACAGTCATCGTTAAATCCACGTTCACTAGATAGTTCTTTAAAAAATTACACCTACTGTCTCTTTTTTTGGGAAGGCACAGCTCCAAAAGCTTTAATTTGCATCACTTTTAACTGCTCGAGTCGCATGAGGTGATATTCCATGCAAGAGTGAGGTCACTCTTATTCTCGTTTGTTACAGTTCTAATTTCAGAATCAAAGCATATAAAAATAAAGAAATCAGGATCGATCTGGCAAAAACGCAACCAAGTATTGTACATTGAAATCACTCTCTTCCTAGGGCTGCTACGTAAAGTGAAGTTTAAAATCTCTGACATCTTCGTACTTTTTCACTCGAATTCGCTGCTTAAAAAAGGGCCTGGTTTGGTCTCAGAACCTTCTGAACCCTCTTAGGCAGTAATCGAATCAATCATATTAAAATATACATACATTCACTGTTTCATATGTAAGTGATTTGTAATCTCTTTCAAATTAATGATGGATACATGCATTGTAAGTTTGTTGAAGGTTAACGGAAATGCAATATGTATAATGAAATTAATTGCAATTTCAAATTTCTTTTATCTGAACGGTGACTATATTATGGCAACTGTGCATAATACTATCCGTTACCATGGGTGATTATTTGTTCCACAATGAGCATAGAATGAATGATTCAGTACATTTAGTGCTGGTTAGCTTAGCACATTTTAAATCAATCCATCTGTTCATTTATTTCGTTGCAGTTAGGAAATGCTTGTAAATTAATATTAATCAGAAGTTCATTTAGAGTTCCTTGGCAGCAAAGGGCATTTGTACTTCATACACAAAGACGTCAGGTTGCTGTGTTCCTATATTTCTTTTGATGTTAGTCTTCATCTTTTCATTGTATTTTCGCTTCGGACAATGTTTTTGATCGTTTCAATCAACAATTTGGGCCTGTCTTGTAATTTTTGTAATTTTGTCTCAAGGAAGATGGTGTAGGATGCGCGCTCGTTTAGCGAGAGGGTTTTCCTGTACCTCTTCATGCCCGCTGTTTCCGTTTTCTACTTTACCAGGGAAGACTTTATCTACTTTACCAGAGAAGAAAAGTTGTTTTAGAAAATACATTGCTTTGTTGTGGGGAATTGTACCAGGGAATTTTCCATGCTTTGTCAATGTATTACAAAAAGATGCTAAAATTAATGAGTTTTCTAGGTTTCACTCTTTTTCTTCGATATTCTTTACTAACACCATTCTACTTCTATTCCGTTACCTCCTTTTTCTTTTCTATCTTTTCCTTGACCTCCACGCCAAAAATGTGGGTATTGCCCATTGCATATTGGAAGACCCTTACCCTGAAGCTGCGACCTACTCTACCTCGCTTTCCTGCCGTCGCTTAGGCGGTGCCTGAGACGAATAAAGATGGCTCACCTCGCTGCTGATGGAACAGTCTTCAATGACACGGTGCCAATTCACGCAAACGGCAGCAGAAACTCGGACAGAAGCAGAAGCTTTGTATGAGTGCGGCAGTTGCTTGCACGGACGAGTGTTTAATACTTGGTATTATTATTATAGTTATTATCATCATTACTATAAAAACGTTTCACCACCGTAGACGGTACAAAGGCGTTTCATCGGTGTATTAGATATTCCCCAGTTCATCATTTCTATACACAGGGTGAATAGTGTTTAAGGCTAGCGTAGTACGTGCACTAATGGGCAACAGGTCTGTGTGCAAGGAAAGATGGAGATATTGGCTGACTAATGGCAAAATTCTGCTTCGGTGCGCAATTTTTCACGTTAGAAATGTAGGGTGTTTTTGGGAGTAGGAATGTGATGGTGTCGGTATTGTGTTACAATCACAATTCAAGGTTCGCTAAAAATGAATGTTGCAGTTATTGTAACACAAGGATCGATTGAAATGTTTAAAACCGGTTGCATACTTATATTTTTTTTCTTTTAAAGATTGAGCTAATTTTTATTGTTTCAACTACTGTGAAGTTATGCAAAGCGTTGGTGATGTTGAAATTTACAAAAATAAAATATGATTATTAAACCTACTTGACAATTTGAAACACAAAAACAGTTGCGTATGAGGACATGTGTTAATGAGAGTAATTTTTCCTGTTATACTCGTGAAATACTTTGCTTAACGCGATGTAGTATTTTTCAAACTTTTAAGAACACCGACATGCTCTGATAATATTTGTTAATTAGGAATATATTTGTTGAGTGTGATTTTTTCGACAGTCGACGTCTCACGAGTTTGCGTCTCCTAGCGCAAAGACGTAGCAATGCTACAAGAATATCAACATCTCTCAATGCGCCTCCTAGGTCAAAGTCGTAGCAATGCTACGAGAATATCAACACCTCACAATGCGTTTCCTAACGCAAAGACGTAGCAATGCTACAAGAATATCAACATCTCACAATGCGCCTCCTAGGTCAAAGTCGTAGCAATGCTACGAGAATATCAACACCTCACAATGCGCCTCCTAGCGCAAAGACGTAGCAATGCTACAAGAATATCAACATCTCACAATGCGCCTCCTAGGTCAAAGTCGTAGCAATGCTACGAGAATATCAACACATCGCGATGCAACTCCACGTCCAAGTTTAAATTTACTCAATGCAATATAGTGTTGTTCAATTGTTTAATTTCACTGACACACTTTAACTGTTTGTCGTGGGTAATTTTTTTTCGACAGTCGATGAATCGCTACTCTTTGGAAGTTGGCCCTCCAGCGCGTGCTTTAAATTATCTCATAGACTATGCACAGGAAACATGGGAAGTTGAAATAAAATACCATACATGGCAATCTCTGATTCGGTAAAAGAATCGATTACCTTTTTACTCGTGAAAAACAACGCTTCAACAAAATTGACTTCATTTCAGGGGCAGAATGTTGAGAGGGACCCTAAAATGCCAGTACCCAGCACAGGAAAAAGGACAAGAGCGAGGGCAGCAAACGTCGCACGGGCCGAAGTGCCCTCGCCCTGCTTTGTTGAGGCGGAAACTAGAAGCACGCTTTGATCACATTTTCTCGAAGATTTATAGGAGCTTTTCTTATTTCTTGTCGAGATTTTTCGCGGAGACGGCGCATATCTTGGGCGCGGTGCATACGGACGAGGTCTAATGTAGATTTCAAGTCGAGGCTTAGCCCTGGTCTTGTTGGGATTTGTAGGTTTTGGTGCCGCCATTCATGGCTCTTCCTCTGCTTCAGATTTATGTCGGCATTTGAAAGTACTTTGAAAGCTTTATTTGAGGCATGTTTGAAGAAAAAGCACGCACTCAACGACGAACTGGCTTTGCTCTGAATTTGTTTTCCTTTTCCCCAGCGCGTTGTGTGTGTGTGTGTTTTTTTTATGAAAACTGAAAGGGTAAACTACGAGCTTTCGAAATGCGCTCGCTGCGAATTTGTGACGTACGTTTGCTTGTTCGCTTTATTTTTTCGTAAAAATAATTGCCTGATTTTGCGACCCGGAGTAGCATAGCTTAATATGTTGACGAATGAAGTATTGCATTCCTGATTGAAGAGACCAAGCAAAAATTTCTCACTATTATTTATACGCCGGTAAAGCTCTTGTCCGCAATTTCACCGTTAAGTTATTATTTAAAATACAATACTGAAAATGTAATCTCAGCAATGTAATTTAAACTGCTACACCGATGTGGCGGCGTAGTGATGCTAACGATATTTTTCAAAGATCATTTTAGTTATCTATGCAATAACAAATAAAGGAAGGTATTCATAACTCAGTATATGACATCTTTCATTTTATGAAAAAATAACAATACCTTTGGTCTCCAAATTAAAATTTTATTCGTACACGTGATGTAACATTCCTTCAGTAATGAGAAAGAGAGATAAAAAATTTCATATTTGTTTCGCATTGACGTTTTAAAATGAAATTCATTTGTTCAAACCTTCTAGACACAAGGAAAATTTTTCTCGAAAAACGACTGTGACCTAAATGTGACGAAGTTTTGTGGGTGGACCCATCAGCAAGATACAACTATTGTATCTATGGGAATTACCGCTCCCACGGAGAAAATGTGAGGGCCCGAGGTGACAGTTAGGTAGGCCTTCTTTTGATTGAAATCGAATGGTTTTATTTTGTTAAGATTTATCTTTTTGCGGTTCACTGCTGTCCTGTTTTTCAGCTCTTACAACTTTCATCTTCAACTTTTAGCTTGTTTTCTAACCTTCGTTCTCAACTTACTGTTTCTATGAGCAGGGGATCCAGTGAGGGAACGCACCTTGCGTATAGATTTTGCATTCCCTTAACTCCATAATAAATAGGGCCTTCATCCTTCCCCTGTTTGAACATATTTGTAATGCTAAAGGAGGCAGAAAACTCACTTATGATCAATCATTTTGTGAGTGAGCTTCGTGAGTACTGTCAGATCACCTTTAAGTAATATATGGTCTTCATCAACGGAATATTAGACGTATTGTCACAGTTCCCAACTCGAACTCAATTTGTGTTGCCAGTAACTTGCATTATGAATGACCTTTAAATGGCCGAGTATACGGAAACTTTCTGTTTACATTAGCAAGACATTTTGAATGATATTTAAATGGCCGAGTTTGCACACAGTTTTGTCTCGATTTACGAAATGTTATGATTGAAACTAAAGTGACGGGCAGTAATGAAAAGAACGTGTTTTCTACGAGCCCTGACGGCTGCAGAAGCGTCGTGCGTTTTTTATTTAAAATTTCGTTGTTCTCGACAAACTATAAAATATTTACCTCGTGTTTAAATTTTGTATTATTGGTCAGACGCTCCTCTGTACAATATCGTCAGCAGTGCTCGACAAATTCTCAATTGTGAAAATTGGATGAAAGCAAATGTGACCTAAAACAGGATTTCTCGGTAATTAGGTGCACTTAACTAATATTTTACAACAGTTTATCATTACATTTCTAATTAATACATTTCCAATCCTGCGTGGAGAAAGGGAATTCTCTGTCATGAGAGCCAGGTATCAAACGGCTCGCAGATCATTAAAGAATTATAGCCCTCTCACATCGCCCGCGGATCTACTTGACGTAAGCCCTTTGGTAAAACGGAAAAATTCGCAACAAATCCGTTACGTAAAAGGTTCTTCAACTCCTGCAAATTACGTGAGGGCCATACACATGGAAAATTGTTCGATGCCAGGTGATGAAGAAGCAGTTTTTGCCGACAGGTGCCGTGATTAAGGCTCGATAACTGCAACGGAGCTCGGGGGGAAAGACGGGGGTGATGCGCAAGAAATTTCGTTCTTCGGTTGCAAACTATTTGTAAACTGCAAACTTTGGAATTTCAAGTAGATAAACTGTCATTGTCTTGCGTACTAAAGGCTTTACTTTGAACACATCCTCGTGTAACTGAGTGCGAAATTGACGGCTCTTGTAAAGCGTGACGTGTTGCATTACTTTAAGTTTTGCGACAGGTATTTTCGACAGGTTTGGGTCATTTTAATGCTACGTTCGGCTTTGGAAAGAAAAGATCATGCAAGGTCGCCGATGAATGTTCATTTGCTGTGACGGAGTTTTATTTTGATTTTACGCTGTTCAATTATAAGGATTACTGTCTTTGATTACTGTTCTTGATGCTGGTCGCTGGTCACATGTCAATACTTGGCATTTGTTACTTTTTTAGATATTTGCCCTTAAATTATTCATGCTGATTACTGATTTAGACTGCATATTAATTACTCACTAGTTGATTATTTTAAAGTTGCAGATTAGAGATTAGACGTTTAATGTGAGTTTTGCAGAGTTATGAAAATTTTTGAGACTTGCCGTCAATCTTTGCTGGCGACGAAATTTTGCCCCAAAAATAACGCTTATTCAATGACAAGGTAAGACGCCTCCGAATTACAGGCAGCAGAGATTTTGAAACAGTTATGAGGGTACAAAATTCACCTTCACAATGCCGTCACGTATAAATATCAATACGTGCACGTTATGAGGGAGCAAAACTCACCTTCACATTGCTATCACGTTTTAAAAAACAATTGGTGTACCCACAAAGTGAGCGTCGGGATACATTTTCCACGTCGTTTGCATGTTCGCTTCACTTTCTTGGTTACTCCTCAATGAGCATGACACAGCCGATTGGTTAAGGTAATTTAGGAGTCAATCAAATGCTACATGAGGGCTGGAGAGCCCTGTGGGATAATGTTAAGTTACCTCAGCTGTAGATAGTCCTTCAGGAATTTAATCCATTGTGCTGTAGCAATGTAGCAATGCTACAAAAATTTCAGCTTATGTCAATGTGTTTCTAAGTCTTTAGTCAGAGTAAAGATACAATGTTTACAACGCTGTGCAATATGTCTCCAAGGACAAAGTCGTAGTAATGCTACAAGAAATTTAACAGCAAGCAATGAGTCTCCAATTTCAAAGTTGTAGCCTACAAGAATTTTTACACCAAGCAATGAGTCTTTAAGTTCCAAACTGTAGCAATGTTACAAGAATTTTAACACCAAGCAATGAGTCTCCAAGTTCAAAGTCGTAGCAATGCTCCAAGAATTTTAACGCAAAGTAATGCGTCTCCGAGCCCTGAGTCTTAGCACTGCTACAAGAATATTAACACCATGCAATGCGTCTCCAACTCCGTTGCGTTACCCCAAGGATATTAAACTGCTCAGGTGTTTTCTAGCCACTTGGCCGCTAGCTCCATGAATATTAAGGCTGCCCTGTACGTGACCCCTGCCTTATAGTAGTAAAAGTAACCCTGAATATTAATATTTTTTGGTGGGCTGCCATCCCGTACAAGTAAGAGCTTCCTGACCGCTAAGGAGGCCAAGCTTCTTTTCGTTAAGCGGAACCAGCTGGGCGAGGGAACAGGCGACGCAGGAGCGCACCATTCCGAGCAAATAAAAGCTATTTTACAGGCTGAAATAAAAGCGCGCTTGTGCAAATAAAAGCCAGTTTGGCCTGGAATGGGAATGGGGTTATTATGGGTGCTCAGGAGTTCTAATTTCGGGCCCGATGTCCAAGAAACTCGCATCCTGGAGATTCGCTTAGCGGCCGCTCACTGACGACTGGAAAAAAGTACTCTCATATTGGCCTAGCCAGCTCGCGCGGCTCGAAGGAGCATCGGAAGATCCTTCCGTAATGCATTGGAGATCGGCCGATCTGTTAAATTGCAACCGCACGACACATCTTACTTGAGTCTCAGGCATCTCGGTTGTGGGGTTTTACCGCGTGTTAATTGTATGCCGTAGCTCTGAAGAAATCCTCCAAAAACTAAATGATGGCTGCAGTGTGTATCATCGGTGTTAGAAAATCGAAATACAATAGTCATGGAGGTATCATCCTCGTTCAATGAATATCGCAATAACGAAGATAGGGGAAAATCATCGGCTAGCAATCAATTTGGAGACGTCATTTTCAAGCAAACTTTAAATTATAATAACGAAGATGAACTTGACGCTTGATTCATTGAAATGCAGTTGAACAAGCACCGCTGTGGTTATAAATTTTTTCTTAATCGAATGGATTTA
This sequence comes from Platorchestia sp. MABIK, assembly GCA_014220935.1. Taxonomy (NCBI): domain Eukaryota; kingdom Metazoa; phylum Arthropoda; class Malacostraca; order Amphipoda; family Talitridae; genus Platorchestia; species Platorchestia sp. MABIK. The sequence continues at coordinate 93,661 of JACJUY010000318.1, forward strand.
TAGGAAACATTAGCAACATGGAACATATATTAAAACGTTACGTGGATTTCCATTCAGTTGAACCGTTCATTTTATTCTACCTCATTATTGAAAAATACTTCAGTAGAACTCCACTTGCATGTACTAGGTTTAAACCAATTTTAAAATGTTGACCTGAATTCCATTCCATAATTCGAGTGGTGGTTCAGTTTTATACATAATTTTTCGGAGTGATCATAAATTTAAAACTTAACAGCTTCTTATAAATTAGTTACATCCAAAGTAGTCGGAAACATTTACCTTCATTTTAGTCATCATGGGCGCTTGGCCATCACTTCTAAGCCATAATTTTGCACTTATACGGATGTGCGCTTACGTTTCTACGGGTGCAAATGATTTTTCTCAATCAAAAATAATAAACCTCATTCGAAGTATCAATGTAATATCCAGGGACCGTTGACGTTCAAATGAACGAACCTTCGAAGAGATTTTGAGGATATCTATCTATGACGTCATATCTGAGTGGATTTTAACGACAGGCTATGGACATTTGATGAGAATACTTGGTCTTCTTCTGACGCGTGCAGACTCATAAGTTTCTACCAGAAGCCTCTCATAACTGAGCAAAATATTTCCATTCTCTGGATTCTGGCAGATTTTCTTAAATATCGGAGCTGAGCGAGCAAGACGTGAGTGGGCAGGAAAAATTTCAGTTTGCTTTTGGTTGGATTTATGAAAGAAATTTGGATTTATATCTAAATTAATTTTTTTAAATCTCGGCTGCTTTCGAAATTTATTCATAAGAAAACATCGATTTGCTTGAAATTGATTTTTACGGAACATTTTGGTTTGTTTTAAACGGATTCTTTAGAATATATTTGTGGCAAAACTGATTTTTAGGAATAACATCAGTTTGCCCCAGCTTTGATTTATAGAAATAATGTTGGTTGGCCTCGAAACTGATTCTAGGGAAAAGTTTCGATTTGCTTAGAAACTGACTTTGTAAACAAATTCCAGTTTGCTCTGAAATAGATCGTAACATTCTAAAACTAGCAAATTCTGGATCATTTGGGACTTTTCTATATCAGTTTACAGTTCACAGACAGGCATGAAAAATTTACACTTTCAGTACCATGAATAATTTGGCTCTCTTTTACCAAGCCATAAACATTTTGTGACAAATATATCATGGAAGCCAGGATTCAAAAAATGACCAATATCACAATTTTCTCATTCTATTCGTCATTTTGGACGATAAATCAGTTTCTAATTCTTCATTTTAAACCATTTAATAGTTTACCAGCGCATTCGAGCGCCCAAATGGACACACCGCGACGGCATGAGTTTTTCAAATGCAGTAAGCGTCCCTCTAACGAAGCCAGCTAATATTTACAATTCCAATCGAGAACTTCATGAATCACGGAACTTGTCCCGTAGCATTAGTATTAATTAGAATAAGCAGCCTTCCTGCCAAGTTTACGTTGGCTCATTAGGGGGGCCGTACGACCGTACTCTGATTAATATTTAAATTAGGGAGGACGTCATCTACGCAGGCCTGAGCTGTCGTGCCGAGCGCAGTTTGCGCTCTCGGGGAGGGGGGAGCTGAGACAGACCCTTAGGGGACCCCTCCCGAAACTTGAGGTAGACCCCTCAGGAACCCCTCACGGAACCTGAGGACAGGGACCCCATACGAAACCTGAGGACAGGAACCCTTCACAAAACCTGAGGGCAGGAACCCCTCACGAAACCTGAAGACAGGAACCCCTCACAAAACCTGAGGACAAGAACCCCTCACAAAACCTGAGGACAGGAACCCCTCACAAAACCTGAGGACAGGAACCCCTCACAAAACCTGAGGACAGGAACCCCTCACCAAACCTGAGGACAAGGACCCCTCACAAAACCTTAGGACAGGAACCCCTCACAAAACCTGAGGACAGGAACCCCTCACAAAACTTAAAGCGAACTCCTGAGGGGCCCGACGCGGAGTCTGAGAACCTGAATTAAAAAAAAGCAGGTTATCGCAAGTCTATTTGAATTTTTGTGCATTTTTACTTTAAAAATCAAAACGTTGAAAATCGGGTTCTAGATATAAAAATGAGCAGAAAAATGTGAACCGGTATCAAAAAGCGGATCTCATAGGAGTTCTCTTGCCGTTTTAGTAATTAGTCAGTCCTCTCGTTCATCGCTGCGAGCCCTCAGCTCTCATTGACTCGATTAACATTTAAAATCTCGAGTTTCGTAACTCAACTTTAGATCGTTTCCCTTAATTAACCTATCATTGAAAAACATCATTTTGGTGCAATCAGGTCAAAATTTTCATGCGTCCAAATGAACGAAAGCCTATTCAAAAATACAACAAAAATCACGTTTTCCACTTCGTAGAATGAGATTTTTTTCAGTCGTTCCTTTAACCTGCACGCAATCCTCGTTCTAATTTAAATCCATCACAGAAAGCGAGGAGTGGATGGGGCAGCGGAGCTTTAATATAAATGAGAGCTTCGGAATTGCTTCATTAGGAGCGAGGGATGAATTTTATAGCAGGGATTAACGTGCGATGTTACTCGTGCACGCACGCCCGGCCCTTCTCGCTTCCTCAAACTTTCCACCCCTTGATGTGCGTCGTAAATTTTTCTGCGTGTGCCATAGTAGCCCTTGATTGCAAGCCCTTCCACATTATTTGTTAATTCTGGAATTTGTTCTTATCACTAACGCATGATTTGAGTCGTAATTGTTTATGCGTGTGCCATAGTAGCCCTTGATTGCAAGGCTTTTTGTTTTATTCATTAATTTTGGAATTTTTTCCTATCACTAACGCATGATGTGTATCATGAATTTTTCCGCGTGTGCCATAGTAGCCCTTGATTGCAAGGCCTTCCACATTATTTGTTAATTCTGGAATTTGTTCTTATCACTTACGCATGATGTGTGTCACGAATTTTTCTGCGTGTGCCATAGTTGCCCTTGATTACAAGGCCTACCCCTTCGTTTATTAATTCTAGAATTTGTTCAATTTCTTAACGCAAGCATTTTCTCTAACTATTCATTCAAAATGTTTGTGCAAATTAATTATTCAAGAGTTTTTTATTACATCATTCAGCATTTACTTGCTTATTTTAATTGATATATTAATCATTTTTTTCGCCGTTAATAAATTTGGTTCCTCCACTTTTCCTTCAGCGATTTCACATCGCTATTTCTATTTTTTCCTCTCTTTACCGCTGTAATGAAACTCGTGTATATTAGGGAAAACTTCCTAATTTAGTGTTGGCTTATGTACTCAAACTTAAACTTTTAAAAATATCCTCATAAATTTTTTAACGTTGAAATTAAGTTCTTGCAAAAATTTTTCAGGTTTCTGGAAAGTAATTACTTTTTGAAGCTCAAACCATTCGGTTTATACAAACAAATTTCAAAACTTTTATTTAAGTTAACTTTTGAATTTTTTATCTAAAATTTCAACTAGATTAAATAACGTGAAATTTTTTGTGTCGTTGAAAATCAAGCGCTGTAAATTCCCTAGCCTGTGCTGAAGACATTAGAAAAAATATAATTTATTATTCAGTGCGAGGCCTGCATTCAGGAATAATTACTGCGTTCACAAATTACAGAAAATTATGGAAAATTAAATGAGGCTCTCCATATTAATAATTATGCTTATGTTGCCGTGGCTATTTATTTTGCACAGATGTTGCTGTGGCTATTTAATTAGCACGGATGTTGCTGTGGCTATTTAATTAGCACGGATGTTGCTGTGGCTATTTAATTAGCACGGATGTTGCTGTGGCTATTTAATTAGCACGGATGTTGCTGTGTCTATTTAATTAGCACGGATGTTGCTGTGGCTATTTAATTAGCACGGATGTTGCTGTGGCTATTTAGTTAGCACGGATGTTGCTGTGGCTATTTAATTAGCACGGATGTTGCTTTGGCTATTTAATTAGCATGGATATTGCCGTGGCTATTTAATAAGCACGGATGTTGCTGTGGCTATTTAATTAGCACGGATGTTGCTGTGGCTATTTAATTAGCACGGATGTTGCTGTGGCTATTTAATTAGCATGGATATTGCTGTGGCTATTTAATAAGCACGGATGTTGCTGTGGCCATTTAATTAGCACGGATGTTGCTGTGGCCATTTAATTAGCACGGATGTTGCAAGTGCTAAAATATTGTTTTTTCCCAAAATTTGAATAATCATTTATGAATTCTTCAACTCCCTTACACTTTCATTTTCATTATTTCAAAGGACGAATTATATGATGAGTTTTATCATTAATGTATAATTAACCTATTAATGTAGGAGTGGGCCATTCATGTAAATTTGAACTATGTATTTATGTGGATTTGAGAAATAATTGATGTTTTTACTTTGCTTCATCCTTCGTAACACAAAAATCTTTACACCAAATAACAACATTTAGTAGAAGCTCTTCGGTGTCATGCAATATTTTATCACACATATATGCCCTTATTCAACGCTTACATTAGTGTTTGCTTAATCAAATTCTTTAGGTAGTTAATATTTTTTTGTTTCATTATTACCTTGCCTAAATATCACCTCTTGTTAAATGATTGCTTGTTTAAAAAACATTCATCACAAATTATTGCACAGACATAAATTTCATTTCGAATTTTGGCTGTATTCTCTCTTACATAGAAATACATGACACCTGATCGAAATAAAGTCAATTTAGTCAACTAAAACCCCTTTCCTGTGAGTCACAAAATTGTCGTATACGCAACCTATTTAGTCAACTAAAACTACTGCGAGTCCTCAAAGATTTCATGAACATAACTTTAAAAGTCACCTAAGAAACAACGCCACCAAATTGTCATCAGCGTAAGTTATTTAGTCAACTAAAACTTTTGCGAGTCACAAAGAATTCGTGAACACAACTGATCAAAGTCAACTAAGAAACTACGTCACCAAATATTCGTAAACGTAAGTCTTCGTATCTACGGAGATTAATTTGTGGAATAACGAGCATGCTCGTTTCCATCTCACTCGGCCGTAACGAAGCTCGCACATGACCCAAGTTTCGACTCATCACATCATTGATTACGACTCGCCGACCGTGCGATATGTCATTACCGCTTTCTGCTTCAAACTCTCTGCTTTGAATGAGGTAAGCGAATTTTGAAATGAATGCCGGTGGAAGGAAAACCGCGGCGTTCTTTCTTTGTATTGAATGCCGCAAGATATAGCATTTCTATTTTAATTGGAGGGCCCTGCTTTCAGGGAGAGCAAAAAGTCACGAGCGCGTATAGAAATCCTTCAATGAAAATCCCGTCCGGAAATGAATGAATGGCGAGGGAATGGATCAAATCCTCAATATATGCTGGCGTTGAAAGCTGACTTCCAATCTTGTCAAAAACTCACCGAGTTAGTTTCTTATGACAACAAGGAGAAGGAATTGTTCATGATTATCTTGGTGAGAATGCGTTGGCACTGGTTTGTGAAGCAGTGTGGGGAAATGGGAACTGACGCCTTTTCTGCGCGTGAAGGTATGATGCTCAAAGCTCCATTTGATTCTAATGCTAGATAAAATTACAAGTCAAAGAATATTGAATAAATCACTTTCGTAATTTCGGTGAACTTTGATCTTTATCTGAAGGCTCAAACACACCTGCATTTAAAACTTTAAAAGTAGGAAATTTTGCTACTTCTCTCTCCCTCGTCTACACTGCTTTGGCACGTGGTCTACTTAACTCAACTATTCTGATTATCTAGCCAAAGTTAACCTAAAATTATCCATTACTGGAAAACCCAAACAACATCGTAATGGAAATAATTGATTTATGCAAAAAAGTTATCGGGAGGCTTCCTGATTTTAATTAAAAATGAAAGAACTATAAATACAGTATAAAACAATTGATTTACATTTACACGAAAAATATAGACGGTGCACTAAAGGTAATTTCACAGCGTACAAGGGATTTCCTAGCGTTAAAATAATTCTGCTGTGTTTTTACTGCCGACAGATTTTAAAAATATATCATTTGCAATTAATGAATTTGGCTAACAATATTTAAGCTTTAAATTTTACTTTTCACTGGTGAAATAGCATGAATGGAAGATATAATTCAATTATATTATCAAAACTGTGTAGAATAAGCTTGCATTCATATTTCATTCATTATTAAAATTTATTTTGAAAATTCAATGATCAAAGTCATGACGCCAAATATTAAAAATTTCTTCTATTAATTGGCAAATCTGTCAATGATATTCACAATGAAGGGATGTGTTTTACATCACCATCAAACATCAAGCACCAACACTTCCAATTCACAAGATAAGTCGCCAGAATTGTTTTCGGTGTCCAGAAACATGGTAGCAAATGAAATTAGCGAACTCTATACACCACGCAAATTGAAAAATTAACGCCCCAAATTTGTTTCCGATCACGCAACTTGAATTTGATGGTAGTAACGAGAAGCTTAATTATTTGAGGGCATAAACAGGCTCTCGATTTCAGCGATAATTGCTACAGCGGGGGCAGGTAGCGAAGATACGGGGCGGAAGAGCAGGCAAACATGGCAGTGTTTTTTGCTGACTGCGGTGTTGCGTTTCTTGCTGGCGAGGTTCACAATGGGAGGCAACACAATGCGGGTCATTAGAGCTCAGCAGCATTTTGTGTGAGCGGCTCAATGGTGCTTTTTGGGACGCCTCAGCTCGTTTTTGTGCGCGTGCCCTCCGTGTGGCGGCAGCTGATGATGATGCGCCTGGAGCTGTGGTGGTGTGTCTGAAGGTGAGGTCGTGCGTCTGAGGTGATGATGGTGTGTCTGAACCTGATGATGGTGTGTTTAAAGCTGGTGAGAGTGTGTCTGAAAGTGATGATGGTGCGTCTGAAGGTGAGTGTAGTGCGTCTGAAGCTGATGATGGTGTGTTTAAAGCTGGTAAGAGTGTGTCTGAAGGTGATGATGGTGCGTCTGAACCTGATGATGGTGTGTTTAAAGCTGGTGAGAGTGTGTCTGAAGGTGATGATGGTGCGTCTGAAGGTGAGTGTAGTGCGTCTGAAGCTGATGATGGTGTGTTTAAAGCTGGTGAGAGGGTGTCTGAAGGTTAGGGCGGTGCGTCTGAGGTGATGATGGTGTGTCTGAAGCTGATGATGGTGTGTTTAAAGCTGGTGAGAGTGTGTCTGAAGGTGAGGGCGGTGCGTCTGACGGTGAGTATAGTGTGTCTAAAGCTGATGATGGTGTGTTTAAATTGATGGTAGTGCGTCTAATGGTAAGGATCGTGCGTCTGAACTGTGATGGTGCGTTTAAAGGTGATAGTAATGCGTTTATGAAAAGCTGATGAAAATACGCCTGGAGTTGTGATGGTGTGTCTTAAACTCAGGGTGGTACGTCTGAACTGATGATGGTGCGTTTAAAGCTGATGATGGTGCGTCTAATGGTAAGGATGAAGCGTCTCAAGCTCAGAATGGCGCGTCTAAGCTAACGATGGTGCGTTTAAATTGATTATATTGGTGAGGATAATGCGTTTAAAACTTAGAATGATGCGTTTCAACTGATAATGGCGCGTTTAACGCTGACAGTGGTGCATTTAAAGCGAATGATAGTGTGTCTAAAGGTGAGAATGATGCGTCTTGAGCCGAAGATGCTAAGTTTAAACTAGGTCAAGAGCTGAGTTTGGTGTGTCTAAAGCTGATGGTGCCAAGTTAACACCAAGTAGAAACTCATGATGGGAACCGAAGGTTATGATATACTTTTAAATAAGCTTCCAGTTCAAACAAGCTATAATCGATCTAAGCTAACCTTTACCGGCCACTTCACTGCAAATAAAATCCTAGAAGAGTTTAGTGCATATGTTATTCTGGAAACGAATTACATGTTAGCCTTGATTGACTTATGCAAAGTAACTGAAACATGATTAACTGAATAATTGGAAAATAAGTATTGCAGTGGAATAAAATATTAATTTGAGGCTTTATCTGTTACCTGATGAGGTAAATGGAAGTGGATGAAAGCGTTCTTATTGCTCATATAGTATTGTGACTACACGTAAGTTGTTGATCATTGCTCGTATGTGCAATTCGAGGCCTGAATTTTCTGAAGGCCTTCAGAAAATACGCGTTTGTTTTTAACTACTTAATTTTCAGCTCAAATTTCCAGCGTCCACCTTCAACACAACATTCGAGCAAATCACATAGAGGGTTCTACGAAGCTGATTTTAATAACTCATTGATTTCCAATTTCCGCACTTGACATTTTGTGTTGATGCCATGTTTATTGCTAGATTTGGTGTCCACCGTTTTTTCCGGTAACAATTTCAGAAAGATGGCGTGATGGTGTGCTATTAAAAACAGCTCTGGCAGTTGATGGGAAATGGATGGCGCAGATGTGCCAATAGCAGATATCAATACAACCTCCAACATGTCAATACGAACGGACTCGTGGAGAGACGGGCGCAAGCCAGCCTCTCTCACGTGATATTGGAACGAATGTTGTCAAACGCTCTTCAAATACCGGCCATGGGTTTATGAACGCTTTTATGTTGATGGGAATTTTATGAAGATTTGCTCCTTGAATTTAAAGCTCCGATGACGTTTGGATTGATAGCAACGGAGCTCTTCATGGCAATAACAGTCGGAGTCTGCAAAGCGAGGCTTGGGCATCTGTCCTATTTTATCGGCTTCTCCGATGAAATTTTGAAACTGGCGAACTGTTTTTTTCCTGTATAGTCTTTTAGCCAAGTGTTGTATGCAATATTTCTGTATTTTCATCATAAATTTGGAAATTATTGATGGAGTTTGAAAATTAAACAAAGAACGTTGCTTTCTTCCTTCCTTTTTGGAGGTTTAAGATCTTTGTCTCGGGTTCCTCGAAAAAAATTTTTTTTATGAAAAACAAACACCGCTTACTTTCAACCAATAGATTTGTAATGGGATTTGCTGGAGTGAAGTTGTTTTAATTCTAAAATTTGCCGATTTCGTTTAAGTTTAATTTGTTTGGAAAAAATGTGAGTTAAATTAACCCTCCAGCTACTAAGAAGACTCTTAAAAATATTTTATGGAGAACTTTTAGATTTAGTTACAAAATTTGTGATGAAACCACACTCTCAAATTGAATTTATGATTTCATCCTGATAACGCACTTCAACAAGTCCTTTTTTTCACACGTTTATGTTTAAAAGTTTAAAGTTACTTCAAATAAGAATTCATCAATTTTAAAACGTCTTTTCGATGCTTTGCTGAAATTTCACTTCCTAAAAACTTTCTAATCTCTGAACAACTCTCTCTCCGCTGCAAACAAAAACTGCCCTTCTACAGCAGTTTTCAAGGGATTCCCACATTGAACACAGACGACCAAATAAAAATTCAACTTGCTTTATAAACTTTTTCCTTGATCTCTTTTCTCGCATTTTTTATTCGAAAACCGTTTTTTCGAAGTCGTTTCAGAAAATTGCAACTCTGAACAGCCTTTTTGAGGCCCTGCCGGTGTGTGTGTGTGTGTGTGTGTGGTGGTTGGGGGGTGTCGGTGGGGCTTGGTGTCGTCGCTGATGAAGTGTCCCAGCGAACAATAGCTGGTCATTTCTTCTCCATTTGGCTTGAACGGCTCTTCTTTTCGATCATTTAGACCATTGTCTTCCTTGCACTTAGTTATCGAATTGTTTCCCTTGGCCAGACCAAAATTCGACATGTCGTCAGACTCTAAATTCAACATGTCGTCAGACACTAAATTCAACATGTTGTCAAACTTTAAACTTTAAACATTTAAAAAATTCGACATGTCGTCAGACCCTAAATTCAACATGTCGTAAGAGGTGTGCTAGTGTGAGAGGGGATTAGCGTCCATTTTTCACGCAATTTAGGTACTCACTTCCGTGATGTTGTTTACTTATTGGCATTACCCCCATTGTCTAAATTTTAGACAATGCGAATGCTGGTTTGTTTAGATTAGATGTAATTTAGTTTGAGAATCCCCAACCGCAAAAAGATTTTCCAAAGACACAAAAGATGATGGCACCATTTATTATGTCGATGAGAGAATGCACACTGTGCTCCCACAAAAGATGCCCTGCGCATTGAAACATTAAGTAAAAAATTAAGTCGATGAAACATGATGAAAGTTAGAAAGTAGTTGGGGTTAGAAAAACAAGACAGCAGCGAACCAAAAAATTATGGTCCGTGGCAAAAAATCATGATTCAATAAAAATTAGGATCATAATTCCATAAGATCATAATTCAAGCCTACATGACTCTCAGCTCTGGACCTCACATTTTTACCCTGGGATTGCAAATTGGCAGAGACCATGAGGAACACAGCTCTTGCAACTACACTGCAAGTATTTATTTGAATGCCGTACTTCGAAATGGTGATCTGAAAGTGGCCGTGTATGAAACAAGATTCTAAATTTAATGCATTTTAAACTAGTAAATTTCTTAATTTCGTTTCCGAAATGAATGATGCATGTATCTACGCGATACACGTGTTTAGATGTGTACTGACATTATACAAAATATCATGTATTTTTTCAATTATGATCTCATTTTAGAACCAATCTTTGGGAAGCCTCGAATTATTGCCTTTTTGCCAGGCCTGTCAAGTGATATTGCAGAATTTACATATTTTTTCATTAGGAGGAGAGCATTTAAATATCGCTAACTTTGCAATCCACTGAAAAATTCTCCTGTTTCTTGCAATACATCTTATTTTATAACTTTTCACATCGGATAGGAAATTCTTGTGATGACGGAACTGTTCATGTGAATTTGCATGTAAATCCACTTCTCGAGAATAGAAGAGAGATCGTCCGCAACCTCAGAACCAACAGAGTGTGTGTGTGTGTGTGTGTGTGTGTGTGTGAGCTCGCCGGTCATTAACGAGATTGCTTCGCTGCCGCCAATAATGCTATTATTACATTAAAGTAATCGATTTCAAGGTAATGAAAATCGATTCTTTAATCAGTTTAATCTCCATATTCCATTGGGGAGACTGTTGAATGAATGAAAATGTGCCTCATGTGTAGTTTTGGTGGACACTTGAAATTTTTTCTTTAAATTTATGCAGTATTCTGATTAGAACTGTACGTCCTTTCAATAAATCTACTGAATTACCCACTAGCTTTTTATTCAAAACTCAATGCTCGAAATTTCAATACCTACTCTAGTAGTGGCGGAAATTTCTTGCAAAAATATCGAAATATTACACATCTTCTTTGCAAGATTCACACGCTGAAATCACACAAACCAAAACGGGCATTAACAATCAAATTTTACTAGTGAATTCTGGCAGCTCTCTCTACCTAGTTAACAGTAACTGATAGCCCAAGCAAGAATTTCGTTGATACAGTAATAGCGCCTTAACGACGTTCTCTTCCGACATTTCCACGCACAAGAGAATAATTTTCGTGCACGAGTACAAAAAGCCGCTTGACAGATGTGACGATTGTGAGGCGCACACTCGGACGACACTTTGTTCACGGCATCGATTACGAAGCTCTCTGATTTGGTCCGCCGCATTGATCGTGCCTGCCATTCAGAGTGGCCTGAAGCCGAGGTGTTTATCAATTTCCGCGGATACGCCCTCGTAAGTAGTCTTGGCTAGGCTTCGTGATGTAGAACGCGGAGTAGCAAAGTTGACTTAAAAGAAAAATGCAGTAGCAAAGTCCACTTAAACGAACTGACACAGTTTCAAAGTCGATTTGAATGAACTTACTCTATCAGCCGCATCACAACGACTGTATGTCTACGTTTCATAATGTAACACTTAGAGTAGCGATGTTGACTTGAAGTAGCAGAGTCGACCTAACAGATTTAACAAGTTAGCAAATTCAACGGGAAAGAACTTTATCACTACGACGGCATATCTCTGTCGAGTAAAAATCCGTCCCCTGATCAATATCGTCCGGGCATCACTTGCACCAACACGCCCTAAAACAAACACATTGAGATGAGCATCGCTGTGACAAAAATTCTAAGCCTTAAGCACCAATGCAACAAAAGTAGCATGCTCAGTTTTACTGCTTGTTCCTGTTCTGTGAGGGGTGTAAAATTATCATTTTGTTGCTTCCAAGCAATTTTTGAAGAGTCCCTACGTTTAAGTCTTTTTTGACCTTGTTACAATAATTTCGGATACGCACATCGACAATGCGATGTGGTATCTAAGGCTGTTTAGGGATGAATATTCGTTACTGGTTTTAAAATAATCTGAATGAAGATAAGATTGATTACAATTGCTTTTAAGATTTGTTAAAAGCCTTTATCGCAATTAGGTCCACTACGTTCAACAACTGAAGACTAATCTGCCTAAGGCTGGATTAACATCAACTTTCAGTATAACGTAGATTGTGTAATGACTCTGTAACTAATTTAAGAAAATTTGCATTATTCTCACTAATTTGAACTTGATCACATCCGCATTGATACTACCTAATGTGACTCAGACAAGCTAGATCTAATATCGGAATCTATGACGATCAAAATTACAGTATATTTATTGTATTACCTGTAGTATTGTAGTGTCTTAATCCTTGTCTCGCCTCTGGTATGTTAATTTTGAGGGTAAAGTTGATACTATTGTTTTGCTAAAAAGATATTCATTCAAAGGGTTCTAAAAAGTGCATTGATATGACCTAAAAATTCTTCATGCGGTTTCTGAAAAGTGCATTAATCTGACATAAAACATCCTTCAAGAGGTTTCTGAAAAGTGCATTAATCTGACATAAAACATCCTTCAAGAGGTTTCTGAAAAGTGCATTAATCTGACATAAAACATCCTTCAAGAGGTTTGTGACAAGTGCATTAATCTAACCTAAAACATCCTTCAAGAGGTTTCTAAAAAGTGCATTAATCTAACCTAAAACATCCTTCAAGAGGTTTCTGAAAAGTGCATTAATCTGACATAAAACATCCTTCAAGAGGTTTGTGACAAGTGCATTAATCTGACATAAAACATCCTTCAAGAGGTTTCTGAAAAGTGCATTAATCTGACATAAAACATCCTTCAAGAGGTTTGTGACAAGTGCATTAATCTGACATAAAACATCCTTCAAGAGGTTTGTGACAAGTGCATTAATCTAACCTAAAACATCCTTCAAGAGGTTTCTGAAAAGTGCATTAATCTGACATAAAACATCCTTCAAGAGGTTTCTAAAAAGTGCATCAACCTGACCTAAAACATCCTTCAAGACTTTTCTGAAAAGTGCATTAATCTGACCGTAGAGTTAGCGTGCGGCTGAAATTGAGAATTTTGACGTGAGGCGACCGTGGCAAAATAAATGTGTTCTCTGCAATTGATGCTTGCAAGACACGCAGCTCCTGACTGCAGCTCGAGAAAATAAGACAGCATTGACATGCAGCCTAAACTGTCTCTGGGAGTTAAAATGATGACAAATATAACTAACGTCCCTTTGCCCAATCCTTCTGGTTCATTTTACTCCAAGCTCATAATGCAGTGCATTGGAGCGCTTCAATTAAGCAACTAATCTCTTGGCCTATTTATTATTTAGATTGGATTTATTTTTAACGGGGAATGATTATAATATGCTACGTGAAGAAAATGATGCATCACATTCAAATGTAAAAACTTCAATGAGCAACGAGTGTTAGTGAATGTATGATACTGCATTATAACTGGCAAACGGGAAGCGAAACATGAGAAAAGTTGTGAGTCCGCATTGAAATGCTTTGCTTTCTTTTCCTGAGACGAAACCCTTCTTAATTCCATTAGCTCCTCCACTCGCTGCCCACTTGTCTACCATTTTTATCTGGCTTCTCGTCTACCATTTTTCCTGACTTCGCGTCTACCATTTTTCCTGGCTTCGCGTCTACTATTTTTCCTGGCTTCGCGTCTACCATTTTGGCCTGGCTTATCGTCCACCATTTTTGCCTGGCATCATGGCTTGGTGTTGAGTCCTACGTAGAATGCTGTAATATGAAAACGTACATTCAAGCGTGTGGAAATGCAATGAAGTTAATTGTGATACGGCACATTTCAAGTCAGCTTGAAAGTTAAAAGCAAGCATTTATACGCAGTGAATGAGAAGAAGCTCGGTGAGTGGAAGATTCTTGTCTCACTTGCTTTGCTCCTCCGACAGAGTTTAACTGTCCCTACATTCAAAAGAATGAGCCGGTTTTTGCAATGGTGCTTATACTTATGTTGGCATTTAGCCAGAGTAACAATTTTAAATAAAATGATAATATATTCACATGTAAAAAGACAATCTCGGTTTCTCTTTATTATCTAAAGACAACCGTCATTCTGTAACGACCGATCTTAATATTCACGGGCAGGAGATTATTCTGGGAAACATTTTGTGAAGAGTGTTTCAGAAATTACGCTACAACATCGATTGATAACCAATAAAATTTGGAAGAATGTTCTTCAGAGATTGTTCTTAAGGTGAAAAATTAAATATAGTTATATGATCACCAATCTGACATTTTATTTTTCTTAAATTGATTGATGCTTTTACATTTTTTGTTTCAGTTGTTGTGTAGCAACATAGTCCAAATGGAGGGAAGATTTGGGTTTGAGGATTTTTTCATATCATATTTTTATAACGGAATCATTTGTGTGTAAATTCTTCGTATTGAAGATCGACTGCAGCACTAAAATATTGGCTGATTAATCTACAACATTTTAAAATACATACTATACGTATTTAAAATTTAATTTTCCGTTTGGAAATTATGAGCCTGATGCGCTGTTAAAAAGTTTGAACTATGAATAAGTTTAACCTCTATTGCCACTTATCAGTTCTTCGAAATAAACCAAGTGATTCCATAAAAAATGAAGGATATCTTTTCTGAGTTCAACCACGTATTATTTCTATGAAACTCACTGAGCGTTAACCAATTGGCTTACTAAAAGTGAACGATATTCTTTTCAAAAAATATTTGTGCAAGAATAAAGCATTCGACAAGACACGGGAGTGCAATGAATATTTGTGCAAGAGTAAACCATTCGACAAGACGTGAGAGTGCAAAAAATATTTGTGTAAAGGTAAACCATTCGACAAGACACGGGAGTGCAATAAATATTTGTGCAGAGGTAAACTATTCGACAAGACATAGCAGTGGAAAAAAATATCTGTGCAAGGGTTAACCATTCGAGGAGACACAGAAAACCCCGCCCGTCATTTTAATTCGTTGAAACAGCTCATGGAGCAATCGTTGCATTGCGGCGTCAGTTTATGATGCACCCCTGCTGCTCGTTAGAGCATTACTATATTTATAATTGCCTTTAATGCCATTTGCCTGCTAGCGGCGGTGCTGTCGCGTGACGCAATTTAATAAGTCCTTTATTTCAATTTATGCGCTCTAATTGACTTTTAGCTATCTAGTTAATGAGATTCATTGGTGATCGTCGCCTCTCAGGCAACAAAAGTTGCATGCGCAGTTTCACTGTTTGTTTCTCTTCTGTACGGGGTTTAAAACTCTCATTTTACTGTTCCCAGTGTTTTTTTTTCTAGAAAATTTTCTTTATGTTGAAGTCTTTTTTGTTTCGTATTCGAATAGGATTAATTTGTATGGGGTGTACAACTCTCATTTTCCTGTTTCCAAGCATTTTTATTTGTGAAAATTTTCCTACGTTTACGTTTTTTGCTTTCGTATTCGGATTGGATTGATTTGTGTGGGGTGGAAAACAATCAGCTAACTCCGTCCGAGCATTTTTATTTAGAAAATTTTTTTAATTTACAAATGAATTGTATTGACCTGCGTAGGGCGTAGAACTTCAAGTTGACTGCTTCCAAGCGTTCTTATTTTGAAAAGTGACATTACGCTCTAATCTTTTTTATTTTCGTGTATGACGTGGTATGGGAGGTCTGCATTAGGGTAACTAAACATTCATCTAATCTGATTATTCGTATTAAAATATTCACGCTGCTTGTCAATGTCAGCTACCCAGAAGTAGCTCACTTTTTTATTTGTTGATTACAAACCAATCCCGTTGAGATGTCAAAGCTTGTTTTATTCGAAAGAAAAACATTTTTACTGATCCATGTAACTTAACTTTGGAGAAAGTCAAGAAAGAGACTGTGTGGTGTAGTGAGAGACTATGACTGTGTGGTGTGTGACTGTGACTGTGTGGTGTGTGACTGTGACTGTGTGGTGCGCGGCTGTGACTGTGTGGTGCGTGACTGTGACTGTGTGGTGTGTGACTATGTCTGTGGGGTGTATGACTGTGACTGTGTGGTACGCAACTGTGTCTGTGTAGCGCGTGACTGGGACTGTTGGAAGTTGGAATTAGCATTATATTTATTTAGGAAAACGTTAGTATAATTTACTTGCTTAGAATACTCAGATGTTCTGCCCGAGACTGCCCGTTTCAGTCCAGCCTCATTTCGATCGGTCCCAATCAAGCCGTCAAACTTGAAGGTGCCAATTATTGTCGTCCTAATGGTCTGGGAAAGATCAGCCAGTCTGATAGGTGTGCATTGTTATTTAGTGTGATTTAAATCCCTTAAGCTGAGGTGAAAATTATTAAAATCATTGAAGTATTTTAGTCAGTAGTTCAAATTCAACTTCTTTTAGCGTGTTCTTTCCTTTGCAGTTATGTCGGAGGAGAGTTTTCGATGTCAAACTCTTAGGACTGATTTTACTCTTTTAACTAAGCACCTAGATCCTACCGAGGTGGCATGGTAAAGTCTTTTCCCTTTTTAAGTCCTTTGTTTAACTTTGGTCTAACAAAACATAATCTTGATAAAACATGCAAATGTTTTTGTTCCTCGTAAAAAAAGTTTTTACATCTGAGTAGTTTTTTGATCTGTTAGTAAATTAACTGGGTCAATAACTTCTTGGTCTCCCTGGAGAATCAAATTTTTGGAAAATATTTTTCATTATATGAAAATTTATAAAACTTCGCAACCACGATACAGAGTTTGTGCATTTTAAAACTAACCTTATGTTGTTAATTACTTTTGCACTGTATTATTATTCAATTGTAAGAAAGGCGTGGAATTTTGCCCTGTACCATTCCGGACAGCGGAGCGCACTCGGTAAAAATTCACAAATCAACCAAGCCACCTAACAAAACTATTCCAGTTTTATAAGCATGTGTATATGAATTTTAAGCAGTGTATTCCTTGCCTCTGCTCTGACTCTGAATTTTTACTTAGTTGATTTCAGATTGGCTCGCGTTTTCTTGATAGTTCTACATAGTTTAAGGAACTCTATACTTATAAAAATGAAACACGTTACAAGTACATACGTGTAAATAGATTATTTTTTAGGAATGTAGCTGCGAAGTCCTCTTGATTTAATGTTTTTTAAAGTTATTTTCTCACTTGAATAAAGTATTTTGTACCAGAAATATTTTATTTATTTCTTGCATGCAGATTTGATTATGAGTTGGTCTAAACGACTCTACAAACAATTTTCCTTGTAATTAAATGAGGGTTTACGTTTATGAAGAATAAAACAGAGAGCTCGAAAAATAGTTTCCTCTAAATTAGTTTCTCGACTCTCTTACTTTCTTCACTTTATTGCAGGCACTTTAGAAACAACACTGCGTCTGTTCGTGACGCTGCACTCGCTTCAAAAACAGATCGACCTCGGCTATAATAAGCGATTCTTCTTATTGACAAACTCAAGGTTAGGTCTATCATGACAACGTTATAAATGTTTTTTTTAGCTATAAAGAAGGGTTCGTTTTATTCTAACACTGTTTAAGACATCCTCTATTTTTCTACGTTTCTTCTTTTTTGACTGTAAATGAACGTTCGTTTTATTCTAAGAGTCTTTAAGACCTTCGGCATTTTTCAACGTTTCTTCTTCTTTACAATAAATAATAACTCATTTTATTTGAAGTCATTAAGTCATCTGGCATTTTTCATCGTTTCTTCTTTTTTACTAGAAATGAGAGCTCGTTTAATTCTAACAGTATTTAAGATGTTCGGCAGAGGTTCACATGACTCACTGTAGTAACCGAAACAACGGAATTTTTCCCGCTGTCTTTTGTGTAAAACCTTAGGCCAAAAGATCAAAATGTGTCAATGTCAGCATAATGACATTGAGTTAATCCGATAAATTTTTTAACCAAAATTTAATTTAATTTATTGGATACAAAGGGAAAACTATAAAAATTAAATATGTAAATTAAAGGGAAAACTATAAAAAAAAAATGTACAACTGAACCAATTGACTACAACGAAGAGACTTTTATTGATAAATATTTCAAGGAATGAATCACTTTTGTCCTCAATTAGAACCTGAAAACGTAAGCATCGAAGAGCACAAGTTCAAATTAGGCAGCAGTGAAGTTTTTATCCAACCTTATTTACGCCTCCGTTTGTTCAGGTGTGAGGAATACTTAAATATACAGGTACAGGGTGCGCCAGAGAAACTTACTTACTTGAAAGGTCAATAAAAACAAAAGTACTTCAGTTATTGTTTTAAATTATTTTTTATATGAGAATACA
>JACJUY010000318.1:112720-125254 GCA_014220935.1 Platorchestia sp. MABIK
TACCCGCTCAACTCACCGCGCGGGAATTTTTTCAAATAAGTAAGTTTCTCTGGCGCACCCTGTATAAAATTTCTTACAACTGTGAATAACATAAGCGAGCTATTCATTTCCCATCACCATGTATAATATTCAGAGCAACAATTTCTCACCACCTTGAATTACATTCACGATCTATTAAGTCCCCACCACCAAGTGTAATATTCAGAGCAACAATTTTTCCCCATCACCTATAATTTTCAGAGCAGCCATTTCCCACATTCATGTAAAATATCATGAGCAATTAATTTCGGCTTCCATTAGCATGATATTCTCATCAATTTGTGCGGACACTCTGAACTAAATATTATTATCTGAATAAAACCTTACACTGGGAATTTTTTCATGTATGCTTTAGAACTCATGATATCCAGAAACTCTATTTTTCATAAGGCAATTCTTTTCACTTTCGCGCATTCATCTCCTCTCATTCATCCCCAGTGACACTCAAACATATATTTTTGGGGGGAAATCTGAACAGATACACAGGATTTGACCCGATTTTTTGCTTAGGATTTCCGAGGCCATTCTCCATGAAACTCGCAGTAGCGCCTCGCTAGTTTTCTTTCTGATGCTATCGTCACACTAACTGCCTCCCACCTGATTTATGCGATCAATAAACCGCCGACCTCCTATCGACTGGAACCCCCATTAAGTTTAATTGCTTCTTTTGGAAGATTATACGACTTCCAGCCCCCACCTCTGTATTCAGGTCGGTAATGGAATCCTATTTCATAATTCTTAAAGAAACTTTAAGGGATCCGTGAAGTGGATCATCACTGTCTCGAAATTAGGGAAAAACCAGGCAGGTTTCGCGTGAATGATGAAAGGCAGGGAACTGGTGGAGAGAGTTTTTATTCTGAAGTATCAGCTTTTTAAGTGTAATGGCTTGTGATTGATGGGTTGTATAATGAATGATCGCATCGCATTCTCATCGCGAACACACACGTAAGTGAGCGTGCGCTTGTAAAGGCATGAACGAAGTGTTCTGTGATTACTCTTTGAAATAGAGAGCATATGACTTCACATTTTGCACATTCTGCAGAATTAATTTGATTTTCTCAAGAATTAACTTACACGTCAAGGATGCTAAATTACGATCATGTTTTTGAAGTTATATGGTGATTCGTCATACAAACATAAAATTGAGGGTATCATAAAGAATTTTGTTCTTTAACAAAGGCCAAATTATTTCACATTTTGACATCAATAACTTTAATTTTCACAACTTTCTCGACGAAAATTTTGTTGAATCCCCTCCACTGACCACCAGCAGTAATGTGTTGCTCTCACGACACAGTCGGAATTGCGTAACGCATTAAAATTAATAGCAACGTTTTGCACAGGTAAAGCAGTCTCCAAATTTGTTTCAGCTTAAAGTATTTTTAAAAACATTGAGCAAAACTGCTCTTTTTGAGCCCAAATGAACATAAGAAAGGTTTTTAACTCATTTTCAGTAATTTGTAAGATACCGGAATCGAATTAGACATTTATGGTGTGTGCAAGAAGCTCACCATTGAAAACCCAATCGAGTCAACCAAATGACTCAATGTTGCCCTGAAGCCTCGCATGAAAATTTGCGGCATGTGAAAAACTTTCAACCTGACTGATCTCCTACAGTTCATATTTAGTTTAATTTTTTTTAAAGATCCTTTAAACCAACTGCTTCTGGAGTACACAAGATCGTCTTATTCTCATCAACATTTTATAGCTACATTAGGGATTAAATTTGTCCTGTTTAACTTGGCTTTACGAACGCTAACTTGACTGATCTCCTACAGTTCATATTAGTTTAATTTTTCTAGAGATGCTTAAATCACCAATTTCTGAAACACACAAGATCATCTTATTCTTATCAACATTGTATGGCTATGATAGGGATTATGTCCTGCTTAACTTCGCCTTACGAACGCTAACCTGCGACAGGTTGTGTGACTGGAACCTTAATCGCTCCCAGTCCGGTGAACTTTTCCCTCTCGCACAACCGACCGTCGATGTCACACACAAATATTCCTTTATACTTATCCAAATTATAGAAGACTAAAGGTCAGCATCGTCATTCTCTCCAACTTGAGCACATATCACCAAAAAATTTTTAATCCGGGTATTATGCTCAAATAATAAGAATGAATGAATTTAGACACACACACCAGATAATTCTGCTGTTTTGAGTCAAGTAATAAGAACATGTAAATATGAACAAACATACAACAGAAGTTTCCCAAAACAACCCCAGGGATTTGCTGCAAGGGATTGTATTTCGATCTCCACCGAAGGACCCTCAATCGAACCTCGCCTGAGCTCCTGCGTGACCGATGTCACGTTCGGCGCTGCGTCGTGAGGAAGCCATTAGAGTCGGAACTGCTTCTATTTCTGGGTAATCGCTACTGCACCTGATGGCTGGAGACACGACTGCATCTGATGGCTGGAGACACGACTGCACCTGATGGCTGTAGACACGACTGCATCTGATGGCTGGAGTCACGACTGCACCTGATGGCTGTAGACACGACTGCATCTGATGGCTGGAGTCACTGTATCTGATGGCTGGAGTGACTACACCTGATGGCTGGAGTCACCACACCTGATGGCTGGAGTCACGACTGCACCTGATGGCTGTAGACACGACTGCATCTGATGGCTGGATTCACTGTATCTGATGGCTAGAGTGACTACACCTGATGGCTGGAGTCACTACACCTGATGTCACTACACCTGATGATTGGAGTCACTACACCTGATGGCTGGAGTCACGACTGCCGCACAAATCGCGTGACTTTGCCCTCATAAATTGCAGAGGCGGTCCTCTAGCCTCTAATACGGCAGCTTGAAAGGCCCCGCTTTCCTGATGTAAAAATTGGCCTTGCGGATGACACATGACGTGGGCTTCATCCGCCGCTAAATATCGGCTTGTGGGATGTTGATATTTGCAGTTCACAGAAATGCTAATAACAGCCAACGTGAACGAGGGTTCTCCAGCGAAAAGTTTGGTCGCTGTGAAAGGTCGTTTGCTTTTGGTGTTGGTTTGTGGCTTCTCAAGGAAATGGTCTTTGGGTTTATGATTGCAAAATTAGAATTAGTTTTGATCGCAATAGTCGAATTGCTTTTTATCGCAAAATTAGAACTGCTTTTGATCGTAAAGTTATAATTGTTTTCGATTGCAATATTAGAGTTGTTTATGATCGTAAAATTAAAATTGTTTTTTATCGCAGTATTAGAATTGCTTTTGATCGTAAAATTAGAATTATTTTTGATCGCATAATTTGGATTGTTTTCTATCGTAAAATTACCATAGTTTTTCATCGTAATATTAGAATAGAGTTCCTGTCGGTTGTATTACAGTGATACTGTGATTGCTGCCGCCAACTGTCCTCAATACGACTTACGGCTCCTAGGAACAAGATTGCTATTCAAGAAACAACATCCACTGAAATGCCGTCACGCGGAAGAGTCATTCCTCATCGTTGCGCTTAAGAACTTCAATGTGAAGACTTCTAGGTTAAATGTCGTCCTATAGGAGACCCAAGCAACATTTACTCTACTAAATGTGGATCGTATTAATTCGAAATACCCACTCGTAATAATCGAAACGTACTAATTATTCAATGTTTGACAATTATTTATCAAATCGTTGTTAAATAATTCGACATCTCACTATAGGCGCTTATGAAAATGGTGGTCAGGTGCTTAATTTATTTCATTTTGCACTTGGAGATGACTGTTTCGCTGTGTTTTATTTCAATTATTCAGGTACCGCGCATGTAAGACATGTTCGTAATGGCCTTGATGAATATTAATTGAGGTCTTTGCATTTGCGATGAAGACGATGCTTTTCTGGATCAATCAGCAGGGAAATTACGGGGGAGCTGCGAGTGCTGGACGATGATCTGTTCCGTGTGCGCGCGTGCTTTGATGTGGTAGTGTGGTGAGGGGAGTGTGATGTGTTGGTGCAGTGTGGTAGGGGGAGTGTGATGTGTTGGTGCAGTGTGGTGGGGGGAGTGTGATGTGTTGGTGCAGTGTGGTGGGGGGAGTGTGATGTGTTGGTGCAGTGTGGGGGTGGGGGGCGTGTGATGGGCTGTGAGGGGCGTGTGATGTGTTAGAGCAGTTTTGTGAGGGGAGGGTGAGGGGCGTATGATGTGTGGTGAGGGGCATGTGATGGGTGGTGAGGGGCGTGTGGTGAGTGGAGCGTGATATAGTGTGGTGAGTGGAGTGTGATATTGTAGTGTGGTGAGGGACGTGTGATGGTGAGTGTTATGTGATGTGTTGGGGCAGTGGGGTGAAGGGCGTGTGATGTTATAGTGTAGTGAGTAGCGTGTGATGGAGTCAGGGCAGTGTGGTGAGTGGAGTGTGATGTTTTAATGTGGTGAGTGACGTGTGTTGGTGTTAAACCATTTTTGTTTCATTTGAAAAATTTCTTCATATAATTTCAAATGTTTCTTTTTTCATTTCAGAACGTTTTCCATTCTTTTTCAAAACATAATCTATTCCATTTCAAAATCCTTTCTATTCCATTTCAAAATATTTGCTTTTCCATTTCAAAACATTTATTTTGCATTTTAAAACATTTTCTATTCCATTTCAAAACATTTTCTATCCCGTTTTTATTTCACTTCCGAATATTTTCTGTTTCATTTCAGAAGATTTTCTATTTCATTTCAGAACATTTCTATCCATTTCAGAACATTTTCCATTCCATTTCACAGCATTTTCTCTTTCATTTTTCCAACATTTTTTACCTATTTCAAAACATTTCCCATCCCAAATCAGAACATTTTCTATCCATTTCAGTACATTTTCTATCCATTTCACAACATTTTCTAGCCATTTCATACTTCCCAATCCATTTCACAACATTTTCTATCCATTTCACAACATTTTCTTTCCATTTCACATTTCCCATTCCATTTCACAACATTTTCTATCCATTTCACAACATTTTCTATCCATTTCACAACATTTTCTATCCATTTCACATTTCCCATTCCATTTCACATTTTCTATCCATTTCACAACATTTCCCATTCCATTTCAGAATGTTCGCTGCCGAAGGAGTGGCGCGGCAAGTGGTTCTTGATGGGCGCGCCCGGCCCTGTGGTGATAGAGGAGAGCGCCATCAGCTTCAAGGGCCCGTGTCTGGAGAGCGACGTCGACACCTACCTCATCAGGGAGACGGTCAAGTGAGTGAACTGTTGTAGTGTGAGGTCTACCTCACTGTAGCGTGAGGCCTACCTCACTGTAGCGTGAGGACTACCTCACTGTAGCGTGAGGCCTACCTCACTGTAGCGTGAGGTCTACCACTAGTTAGTACTATAGCGTGAGGTCTACAGCACTGCAGCGTGAGATCTACCTCATCAGGGAGACGGTCAAGTGAGTGCACTGCTGTAGCGTCAGGTCTACCGTGAGATCTACCTCTAACTAATACTATAGCGTGAGGTTAGGTTAGGTTGCAAAAGGATATTACTTACTTCCATCCATTTGATTTAGCGATAAACACTTAATTTGTACATCTCAAACTACACCTGGGTAGGCGATATATGGCGGTGGACCTCGCTCTTTAGCAACAGCCTCATGCCTCCACTTCGGCTTCTACACCCACTTGGCTTAAAATCCCCACCCCTCCAGCCGTGCTGTAGGCTTTGCAAACCTGCCGGGCCTCCATTGAATAAGTGAAAGCCACTTGAGATCTTCCCAGAGATACTATGAGAGATGGATCGTGCCTCTCGTACAGGACTTGCATATTTCAACGACTGTGTTCTTGTTTGTGTTTGCTTCCAGTGAAAGATAAAATTAAAAACTCAGACGTGCTATCGGGGAATTACTTCAGGAGAAGAGATGTTTAAAATCTCGATTCATTGTTCTATGAAATTGGTTTACTCGTTTTCATTGATGAACTTCGTCCGCGGATTAAAGTGCTACAGCATGTTTATAAGAATGTTGTGAGCATGATAGCAATTTATTTTCTCAAGTTATTCTTGTATGGAGCATTGAAATCTAATCAGTTCCGATGATATTCCATTTATAATTCTTGTTTTTCTTTCGAGTAAACATTGACTGCTAAAAGATCCTTCCCGTAGCTGTTCAAGGCATCGTTCCTTTCTCAGGTCTAGAAGCTAACTGGATTGTCAGGGTAATTACTGTGGTCGTTTGGGGTAATTGATGGCCCCGAGATTGAGAATCGCAGCGACCTATAGCACCGCTTGACTTTCGATTAAGAAGTCGTAATGGGAAGGATTCGATATGACCCGACACTGGATATGGAACTGGTCCGTAGAATTGGAGGAGCCCTGGACGCGGACTTGGAATTAAGATCGGACGGCCCCGAAATGGATGGGCCATTTCAATCAAAAGTTGAAACAGTTGAGCCTTTGCTTGTTCCCGAGCTTTGCGCGCCCCACACTTCAATAGAGAATCCAATGCTACACAACTCCAAGCCAAAGCTTAGGCGTCTCTGGCTCAGATGAGTCAAAGCCTTCAATTTCGGGCCCCGGAGCGATATTTATATTCGGAAACAGTGCCGCTGCGCAGTGACTGCCATGTATTTAGAAACACGAGGTCAGATCTGTTCATCGAGGATGGAAATGTGTTCAGAAATTAAAGAATAAAATGTCATCATTGTCTGTTTGAATTATTGTGATGTTAGAAAATTGGAAATTAGGATTCTAATTTCTTTCATTTGAAAAGATTCTTAAAAACAGACGTGATGTTTTATGTTTGTTTTAATAATTTATTTCAGGTAGTGAAGTGTCGAATGAGTGATCTGTTTTGACATATTATTCAATACTTTATTGTTCATTTACTTTTATTTCGTCTGCCTCTTCCATACAAAAAAACGCACATTTTGCTTCTCGTTTCATTATGACGTTTTAAAATTATTGAAGTCTCTCTTAGGAAAAAAAATGCATCCACGTCGACGGCTATCGATCATTGCTTGCACCTAGGCGCAAAGAGTCGGATCTTAGTTCTGGCTTTACATGTTATATCTGATTCCTCAGATAGAGGCTCTAATCCTGATGCTCAGGATTGACTTAAAAAAACACGAACTGTTTTTAATGATGCTCTTAGTTTGAGTGATTTGTTACACTGACTCGCCGGTGAGGAAGTTTCAATGGAAGAAAGCTTAATCCAGTTGTGGGAAATGTACGGCGGTTTCTTTACAGAATTATACTCTCTGTGAAAAGTTCAAATTGAATTTTTATTTTGTTTTCGTTTTTCCATTTATTGGGAGGCTTACTCATCATTTTATAGTTTTTAAAATCTATTATTAGGGTTTTTAAGTTTCCCATCGTTTTTCAATCTGTTGTTTGGCTTTTTTCATAATTTTTGCCAGCTTTGAATTTATTGTTTGGCTTTTTTTATCTAAATTCTATTTTAGAGTGCAAGGAATGAAGTTCTTACACAATATCCTTAGCGATCCGAATAATCTCATGAAATGTTATTCCATAAAGACAATCAAAGATCTCTCTTCTCTCAACCAACCATTTTCTGAACATATAGAATAAGATGAATTTAAAATAAGCGCGTATGTATCAAACCCAACTCAAAACAACGATAAGTAGTTGGCTTCCATAATTAAATTAATATCTGTGATGCTCTTATTATTTAATAACAGTCTTTTTATTTTCGGTACTGTTAAATGGCATTACTATTTAATAATATTATTTTATGCCTCAAACAAAAATCCTATTTCCCAAAAGAAATTTTCATGATCAGAATAAAATAATGGAAGAGATAAATATTTGTAAGTCACTTTATAATAATAGAACAATTTATTGCCTCAAACATCAATCATAAATTTTCTCAGAGAGATGTCCAAGTTCAGGAAAAGTTAACGTAAAA
This sequence comes from Platorchestia sp. MABIK, assembly GCA_014220935.1. Lineage (NCBI taxonomy): Eukaryota > Metazoa > Arthropoda > Malacostraca > Amphipoda > Talitridae > Platorchestia > Platorchestia sp. MABIK. The sequence goes on from JACJUY010000318.1 coordinate 120,593, forward strand.
GATGAACATTTGTGAATGCACACCATAGCACAGCAGGCACGATATCTAGGCAGGGGACACAAACTCCAGCTGTGATGCACCGCCCTAAACACATTGACTGACTTTGACTTTAGTCACTAAAGGGATTTTCACAATACTGCTGACCGACCAGTAGTCGCAAACCCAATTCTCATAAATACTAAAACAAAACTAAATGAAGGCACAATCCAGTGAATGGTAGATATTTTCAACTTTGCTTATCACAATTGACTTTAAATTTGACGTACAACCCAATGCTCTGCATTTTTGGACTTGTTTCTTCTGTCTCATCGCCATTGGAACGGTGTCGTCATTAACATTCAAAGCAGTTAGACCTTCATCGATCTTCATCCATTTGTTTGATTGAGGCTCTTAGGCAGCGTAGTCAAAAGGAGAACAATTATTTGGCAGCGCAGCCAAGAGGAGAATAATTTTTGAGGAGCGTAGTCAAGAGGAGAACAATTCTTTGGCAGCGCAGCCAAGAGGAGAACAATTATTGAGGAGCGTAGTCAAGGGGATAAAAATTCTTTGGCAGCGCAGTCAAGAGGAGGGTTACTTCTTTAGCATCGTAGTCAATAGAAAAATTCTTGAGCAGAGTTAATCTCGACCTGGTCAATGCAGACACTTTACACTCAACTTCTGCAGCTCCTGAATTACTCACTGGCGCATTTTGTGCGCTGGTTCAAAAAGCTAAGAAATTGTACATGTAGACACTTTTAAACGATCAGATGCGAATTGTGAAAAGTTATTTTATCGGATTGAATCATTTCATCAAGCAATGAGGATAATTTGTAATATGGGTCACAAAACAGAAGACAAATGTTACTCTGTGCAATGGTAGGGCTTAAAGGAATCAGTTAGTGCCAATAAAGAGTGGTAAATAGGATTTGCGCGATTTATCTCACTTCGAATTTACAATTACTAATTGTGAAATTTAATAATCATGATCACAATGATTATTTTCTGATAAGAATTAATTTAGTATCTGCTGTGAACTGGTAACTTTTTCAGCCTAATTCATAGATATTAATTTTGAAAAGGCTCTAAAGAAAATAAGCTCAGTGAGAAAAATACAGCTAAGTCATTTTAGGGTTCCTCACTAAAACACAATTAAATTGTGAAGCAGAAGCATGATGCTACACAGTGCAAAACTGCTAGTATACAATTTGTGAAGCAGAAGCATGATGCTACACAGTGCAAAACTGCTAGTATACAATTTGTGAAGCAGAAGCATGATGGTACACAGTGCAAAACTGCCAGTACACAATTTGTGAAGCAGAAGCATGATGCTACACAGTGCAAAACTGCTAGTACACAATTTGCCCCGCTAGTGCAGAGGATCGAACTTTCTCTTCTGGGTCCAGCCCACAGTTATCGTGAAAACTTTTTTATCTGTTGCAAAAAAACGAGATTCAAATCCCAAGGAATTTGTTTTTTGTCGCTCGTGTGAACATTTTTTGTAGTTTGAAGATTGACAAGGGAATTATGTGAACATTTCAATGCCCTGTAAATGTATGACGTTGACACATGCACGGAATTATTATTCATAGGCACTTATTGTACGGAATTATCATTTATATTCACAGATTTAAGGTAATAATAGCATTGCTCCGTGTTTACTACTACATAAAATGCAACATAATACTCTAGCCTGAATTAGTTAGTTCCCATGCTAAAATCATAAATTTAAATGAAGTTCTTTTTGATGTATGTCTAAAGTTAAATGTTTTTTTTTACACCATACAACGCTTCAAACGTTGGCAAATTATTTTAATTGACTCTTAGGGTAAGATTCGCGTTCAAAATAATCATTGATTACACAATCAATTGTTATTTAAAATTGGTTTTCCTCTACTTTTTATAAAATTATCATAATTTAGAACGCATGGCAACGAGTCTAACGGATATGACTTTTCAGAAAAAGCAATAAGACGTAATTAAACAACAAAAATTAAAAAAAAAGGATCAATTGACTCCTAACTACCCAAAAATAAACCTTTCGAGTAAGTAATTCTCAGAGCTGAATACGGTCAGTAAAACCTCCCATATTTGCTGTGTTTGTTGATCACAACAGAAAAGCATAATTCACTCGATTCTGACGACTCATTTAACGGACGCAAATTAGACGAGGTGTCCCACGCTGCGGAGTGGCGCAAAGTCCGACAGCGGCGTCTCTCATTAATATTCATCAGGGTACGCACAAATTTTTCTGGCTAAATTCCTTTGCAAAGCTGATTACAATTCGCAAGCATTTGGCTTCGGTCCTGCTAGGACGGAGGTTCTGCAGCGCCCCTGCTTGTTCATTTGAATAATTGATAACCAAAGCTGGAGCTGCCGACCGCCCGCCCGTGCCTCCCCTCCTGACTTTCCGCCTGTGCTCATCTCGCCGGTGCAGACCGTCTTTCCTTTTTTCCTGATGTTCAAGTTCTGCGTTACGGGGGATAATTCTTCAATATACCCGTGGTCAGAACGGCTTAGTTCACCCGCTCTTAAGTGTGTGTTAATACATCAGCACTTAGAATGCTTTAATATACCCGAACTCAGAATACTTTTTGACACCCACACAGCATGTTTTAATACACCCACAGTTAGACTGTTTTAATACACTTGCCCTCAGACTGCTTTAATGCTTCAGCACTTAGTATACTTTAGTACACTCGCACTTGGAATACTTCAATGCACCTTCACTTGGAATGCTTCAATACTCCCGCAATTTGAAGTTTTAATGTATCCGCGCTTAGCATACTTTACTTGTCGTTTTGCCGCTTTGTCGGCCAACATCATTAAAGCATGCAAGCATTAAAACGTCATTAAAGGCATAAACTTCAGATTTTTCATCGCCGCTGCAAGTGTTCATGAGGCGGCGCATCGTCGTGCTGGAAAGAAGCTTCAAACAACTTATTTTCTCGTTCACGCACTCCATGCAAAGTTGGAAAAGTGTTGAGTGGAACGTTCAGCTCTGAAATATTTCCGATTTTTTAGTTAATTCGTAAATGTAAGGGAGTTAAGTGAAAAAAATTATGAAAAATTAAAATTATTCATGAATGAAACTTAGCCTTGAACGCTTGCTTACTTTCCTCTAGATTTTTATAATGTTATATTTTTTAAAGTACACAAAATGAAAGGGAGTTAAATCAACGTTGCGTGATCATATTCTTCGGATAAAAAAGACCGCATGAAGTTGTTTAGATTTAGTATCGGTGTCTTCTCTTAAGGAACCAGCGGAATAATTATTCATCCTTGAAGAATTATAAATCTCTAAAATTTTGCGAATAATTAGTAGCAAACGTTAGTATTATCAATCTATAGAAAATTACAAAAATCTATTTTGTATCCTGTTTTAGCTGCAGGAGTGTACACGTGTTCTGTTTTCTCCCAACATTTTACATGACCCTCTCAGACGTTCTCATATTCTCATAGTTTCCATGAACCTCACTTTGAAGTCTACAAAGCCGAATACGATAAGGTGCGTTATAGCTCCTAACTATGAATGTGATGACGGGGTTCTCCATTTCAAGTCAGGTATTCGAAGCCCATTTGTCGAATCACAACTATTAGTTCCAATCCCCTACAAGCAGTCGAATGCAGTCACGTGGATTTAAATTAAATATTAAGGCAGAAAATTTGCTTCAAAATATCATGCTGATAAGTGTTTTATTATTTCAAATTCTGTTAAAACTTGCAAATCTTTATGCGTTTTTCTTTCACAAGTGACGAGGTTTTAATGTTTTCATTTGACTCGTGTTATTGGGAGCGCTTAAACAGTGTCTGATGAAAAATGTGAATAGCTAAATTTGGTCCTTTCTGGTTCTACTAGAGGTTGTACTTATTGATAAAACAATCCATATAACATCCACAAAAAAGAATCTATTCTTCTTATTACATCCATAGAAAAGAAGTTTAAAGAATTTGAATTATAAAAATCCTGAATTCATCGTTGTTTTCAATACCTGAACGAATTGAAAATTCATGAATCATGAGCTGAACATCAAGACTTCGTGGTTTATTGATGGAAAACGTAAATTCTAAAAATGAAAAAGATATGAAACAGAAATATTTCAATCCCTTGTTTCGCACTAAAAAATAGAAATTTGTCATCCGTAGTCATGATTTCTTGCCTAGTAACACATGAAAACATTCAGCGCTAGTGTTGGTTATAAAAATGTATCTATTTTGGGATGCAAACTTTTTCGGATCATAAATTGGTTGCAATTTAAAAATAATGGGAAATTTTGAATTCGTCGTGCGCTGCTGTACCTCATCTCGCAATTGCACCTTTTTACATTGACTCTGAACTTTCACAGCACAGCAATTGACGAGATTGATTTAATGCATCGACAACAATCGTCACAGAGAGATCTTGCATCATGAACTCAAGTACAAAATAGGGAAGTTTTCTGAATATGTATTGTATTTATTCATCAACAAGGGGAAAAGTTCACATCTATGCAAAGCAACGCAGAGAAAGTATTGGATCTTTCCCCTGAAGCACCACCATCTGGGAATACTAATAAGGGGTCTTTTCCTTAATTAAACCATCTGCACCCTTGCTTATGTTTATTGCTGGCAGCCTAGAGCGTGGGGAGCGTGCTACCCAGCCTCGTGTTGTTGTTGGCTGTTGTCACTTGTCTTCATGCTGTTAAT
>JACJUY010000318.1:125299-168600 GCA_014220935.1 Platorchestia sp. MABIK
GCTGTTAATTATTGTCACTTGTCTTCATGCTGTTAATTATTGTCACTTGACTTCATGCTGTTAATTATTGTCACTTGACTTCATGCTGTTAATTATTGTCACTTGTCTTCATGCTGTTAATTATTGTCACTGGTCATTTGTCTTCATGCTGTTAATTTTTGCCACTTGTCACTTGTCTTCATGCTGTTAATTATTGTCACTTGTCTTCATGCTGTTAATTATTGTCACTTGTCACTTGCCTTCAAGTTGCTAATTTTGTCACTTGTCACTTGCCTTCATGTTGTTAATTATTGTCACTTGCCACTTGCCTTCATGTTGTTAATTATTGTCACTTGCCACTTGCCTTCATGTTGTTAATTATTGTCACTTGCCACTTGTCTTCATGTTGTTAATTATTGTCACTTGCCACTTGTCTTCATGTTGTTAATTATTGTCACTTGCCACTTGTCTTCATGCTGTTAATTATTGTCACTTGCCACTTGTCTTCATGCTGTTAATTATTGTCACTTACCACTTGTCTTGATGCTGTTAATTGTTGTTTTCATGTTTCCCATTGGTTGTCCTAGTGTATTTACGTCAGTTCCCCTCATGTTTTCGTACGCATATGTCAAGCTGATGTTGTCAGTCGAGAGAGACGCGCACGAGCGTTTCCGGGGCGGATATCTCAGTAGACAAGTGTACGAAGTTTCTGTTTGCAGTACAAGGTGATGTAATCTGCCCAATATTGCAACTTACGGACGTCTCAAGCTAAGTGCACAAATTCGTTGAGTTCTGAGTCCTGCATTGGAATAAGAAATGTGTGGCGAGTTCCCTAGTTATTTAAATTGTCTGTAGAATGTTTTTTCCGTCTAACTTTTATGAATGTGCTCACTTATAGTACTCATGTTCGTGCGCATGTAAAGTTAAATTGCACGATATTAAATGAGCTTACATGTTTCTCTTTACGCATAGCTATGAATAAGATTTTCCTTCGCCAAAAAAAATAACGTTTTCTCGTCGATATTTTCATGCCTCGTAAAAACTTTCGAGCTAAGACCTGTATCTTGTAATTTAATACAACGCCAGAAATTCTTGGATCTCCTTAAGTGCGACATTCGTATCAGCGAGACTGAGACAAGTTACGGAAATTGTTTCAACAACGAAACTGAGAGAGAAGTTACGAAAATGGTTTCAAGTTGGAAATAAAGTTCGAAAAGTAATTTCTTGACTGCGCCTTCATTACAGTTGACGATAGACATGCATCAGCACTCATGAGCAAACTTCTGCCAATTAGATTTTTGAATTACTGAACTTTAGGTGTAGCGCCCTGCCGCCGCATCAGCACGGCCATCTCCTGAGCGAATTAGCGCTCCTTGTTTCCGTGCGGTCCGAGCGACGCTTCTGTTGTGCCCTGCCTTCGGCGCGAGCTTCTTTGTGTTTATCTTCCATTGTTATCTCTTCTTAACGTAGTTATCATCTTTATTTCTTCTTCGCGAGCTACTCTGTGTTGGATATCCATTGTTGTCATTTCTCTATATTTACTAAACGTACTTATCGTGATCCTTCCTGCGGCGCGAGCTACTCCGTGTTAGATTTCCGTTATTATCTCTACTTAACGTAGTTATTATCTTCCTTTCTTCGGCGAGAACTACTTTGTGCCTGTTTTACATTGTTGTCATTACCTTATATTTACTTAACGTAGTCATCATTTCAGTATAAATATTTTTGGTTATATGTGTTATTTGTTCACGCTTCTTATGTGCCCTCCTTCTGTGCGAGTTCATTTGTGTTTATTTTTCATTGTTATCATTACTTTACATTTACTTAACGTAATTATCATCTTAGCAAAGATGTTTTTGGACATTTGTGTTTATGTTTTGTTTGCATTAAAAACGCTCACTTGAAACACACTTGATTCAAAATCGTAACCTTAGCTGAGTATATCAGATAGTGAAAGAAATTAATTGCAAGTGTAAGCTTAGTAGTAATTTTCGAGATAAATGTGTAAAATATTTTTTTTGCATTTATGATCTTCACTTTTATATTAACCAAGCTGTCCTCATTGTTAAATTCTTTAGTCCGTATCTTGGATCTTTTCTTATTGCAGCGTACCGTTCAACCATAAAATTTAACGTGTTTATAGGCCGGTAAGCTCCAGAACAACACTTGAAATACCGTACATGTCAAACAAGATATTCGCTTATTTCTATGTAAACACGTCACCTTTAGGGCTCAAGTCTTCTAAATTCTCATTTCACCTCCATATTCTGTGTCCGTAATTTGCTTCGAATAAAGCAGTCGGATGAAGCAAACACAGAACTGCTGGCTGAGATCGATAAGCCATTCAGTGCGAGTTAAACCAACATTACCATCGCCTACTCAGGATCACGCAGTCGCGTTTTTCAACTCTACGGACAATTGCTGCCGATCGCTCAATGTCGCCCCGACACCAAAGGTTCTAACGCCACCAATTGTAGAGTAGTTAAGACTGACGTTTTATATGTCTAGTTCTCGCTCTTGATTCTTTGAAGTTAGAGGGAATGATCATTGCTCGTATTTTGGCATATTAATATCATCATTAGTCAGTTTTAAAAATATGGCTCACTGGCTTGACTTCCTGATAGGATGATTGCTGTGAAGTTTCTCATCGTGTCAAAAACTGATTGGAATTTTACGACACTTCCAGTGTAGGAAAAGGACTTTGGCCAACTCGAGGTCGGTCATTTCGGCAGTTCATGGCGCTGTTGGGGCTTTGCATATTTTGTTGATTTGTTCTTCGCTCTTCTGAATTGTTGACGAAGCGTGATTTACGTATTTTAATCCCACTATGTCGTTCCTTCTCACACTAAAAATTCCAGGCATTTCGAATTTACAGATCACTTTTCTTAATTCATTTTTCATTGAGGTGGCAATAACTTGTTCGTCTGAAATTGCGCCAAAACTTTTAAGTTTGATGAGAATTTTTTGGTGGGTACTGAATCATTTTGAATTGCTAAAGCTCATAATTTTTGAAACAGTGCTACATTGTAGTAATAATTGCTTTTAGAGCTCCCCGCATTCATTTTCATTCATGTTGCTGTTTCCAATAGCATGTTTGATATCGTAATCCATCAAGGTGAGGTAAAGGTGCAGCAGTCAATCCTCCTTTTTAGGCTTCCACAGCCTTCTCGAAAATGCAGGATTGACTGCCGCACTTTGTATTTGTTTGCAGATCGAGTTTAAATGTAAAAAATTTCAAATACATAAAATACTGACAAACTTGTCATTGGGAGGAAATTTTTCATATTTTCCCTAAATTCATTGGACAAGCGCTCACAAGATTTTAGAGCAAATTAATGTTGGACACAACCTACCCAGCCATGATATTAGAGAATCCCTTTGACTTCTTTTCATGTGAACATGAGTGTCAAATTTCTGTTAGTTTTACGTATTAGTATGGAGTATTAGCATCGAGTACTAGTATTAAGTATTACCATTGAATATTAGTATTAAGTATCAGTATTGAATATTAGCATCGAAAATTAATATCGAAAATTCGTATTGAATATTAGCATTAAGTATCAATATCAGACTTCAGTATTTTTGGCAATAGAGTTAATTAAGTATTAGAATTAATTGTTAAGTTCAACTTTCTTTTTAACAAATTTTTCAACTTTCTCCCTATGATACAAGATTCTCTTTCGTACGTGTGTGTGAAAGTTCACTCTATTACATCATTTCTGTATCATTTTCTCCTCTGAGATGTCATAATAAGTGATGCTGTGCGTAATCTTGAACAAAATACTGAAACTGGAAAACCTACTACAACAAATGAGATAGTTATTCAAAGCAATCTTGTTCATTTCCGTTCATGATTTAATTGAAAGTCGCTAAAATCATCTTACTTTATGTATGATGCTGTCTTTTCTATTTATCCATTTCATAAAAAAAAAATGCGCATAAGCTTTCTCCCTTTTCCATGTTTTCCCCAAGCATCTTCTCATACCAAGCATTGCTTTTTAATTACTGCTGACGAGAGCGATCGAATTCAAGTCCCATTCGCAGAATTATGCCTCTACATGCCAAAGCCAGATCATCAATTTAGTTCTATGTTTGCCTCTGTTCAATTGATAAACGAACTTCGAAGCTTTCAATGGAAGCCCATTATCGTTAGGAGTGGACTGGGTTGTGTCAACGTGCCCTTTATTAATGATCCCATCCAGTAAAGATGAAGCCCTACTTTTACTGACTGTTTACCGCGTCACTGGATTCCTGCTCGAAAATCCATCACACAACTTGTCAGACCCTGTAATATTTTCGAGGTAAATTCACTGGTTTCTATTCGCGCTCAAATCGCTGACTGAGTCGAGTGATTTGTAAAATACGGTTCGGTAATCCCGATCAAGCATTGCTCGCTTTCGAAATCGGGGCCGCAAAGCCTTCCATGCTAACAATAACATTGATTATTCGTTCAGATCTGATCGTATCGTGGTTGCCCTGTGTTGTGCTTCCGTTTCAGTGAAGCCAGAGCTACGATCGAGGAAGACGTAACTCAATGCTTCAATGAGATTAAAAACGATATTTTCAGAACAATCAATCGCGCTCCCTAATATGGAAGAAAGTGAAGTTGAAGTGAATCTGTTCACTGTATAGTTATGAACATTTTTCTAACCTCACTGTTTAAACTGCTATTGTCTTGCTACTATTTTCATTTATTTTAATTTTGCGTTTAGCCAAGCTAAATGTTTTCTATTTATTCGTTCTGAGATACATCTCCCGAAGTAAGGTAACACTCTCTCGCTGTAGCAAAATCGAAACTCCTGAGAAGAAGCACCGACAAAAGCACCATCCGAACTTCCGAACCTCTTCCAAATAAGTTTCTTTGGGGTGGATCCTCCACCATGTTGGCTTTTCACTCAAAGCCTTCCATACATTTTCTGGGCAAACAAAGTTCAGCTCCCAGAGCCTCCTCCTTGGTCGGGATGGTGCTGGCAGATTAACTTCGGAGGTGAAGCTTCTGTACCAACACTGGCAGATAAATACAGTGTGCTTTCATTGCTTCGTCAGCCACGCGGTCGTTCTCTGCTGCGTTACGTTTATAGAGACTTTACAAACGAGGATGAAGCAACGAGGATTTAGAATGTGAAGTTCAATAGGTGAAGTTGTTGAAAATTGTTTTTTAACGGGATGTTCTGCAAAGTGCAACGTTCATGTTGTGAATAAAATGCCGCTGTTTCAAAGGACTTTATAGAGACTTTACAAACGAGGATGAAGCAACGAGGATTTAGAATGTGAAGATCAATAGGTGAAATTGTTGAAAATTGTTTTTTAACGGGATGTTCTGCAAAGTGCAACGTTCTCGTTGTGAATAAAATGCCGCTGTTTCAAAGGACTTTATAGAGACTTTCCAAACGAGGATGAAGCACCGAGGATTTAGAATATGAAGCTCAATAGGTGAAGAAGTTGAAAATTCATTTTTAAGAGATTTTCTACCAATCGCAACGTTATTGGTGTGAATAAAATGCCACATTTTCAAAACTTATTTGTGAAATGGGTTTGAAAGTCTAATTTTCGCGTACTGTGATATTTTGCTACATTTTCTGTCCAAGATTCTTTCCTCTTCATTTCACCTCTTTAATTATTGAAACTCTCCTAGTTTACGCAGGAGCCAATTCTAAACTGCAAATTTTATGCGAGAAGCTGACGCTGGAGTGAAGTTTCTTGACTCATATTGACAGCAAGTGAAATCACTTCCAATTTATTATTGAAACGCATGGTCATATTCTACGTTCTACATTGAAACTGTCTAAAATTGTAGGTGCCAAATGACGCTCCGAACATCATTACGATGAAACTTTCTTGTTGTAAAATTTGTGGAATTATTAAATCGTAACCTAATTTGTTTATTGCCGCAGAGATAAATAATCGAAATCTGCTTTAACTCTGCCAGCTAGGCTTAGGAAATCTGTGCAGTACCAGAAGCATTTATGACGATTTTGATGGACGAAAAAATACATATAAATACCACTCAAGTAAAACTGCATCAAAAAATTAAATTCTTTAAGAAAAAGGAAGAAAAAAGAAAAGAAGAACATAACACGCTATAGCTTGTTCTAAGGCACAAACTCTGTATTGAGGGGAATTGAAATATTTCTTATCATCTCATTCATTCTAATGTTGTCGCTTATTGTCATGGTAAGCAGAAGTGAAATTGACAGTCATTTTTATGGATTACAAGTTTCCAATAATCGTTGATCGTTGACGAAAATCTTCTTAATTCAAATAAGCCTATTTTTTGTTAAGGTCAGCCCCTCTCGCGCAAATTGACAATTCTAGTGAATTTCATTTAAAGCCAACACATTAGTTTTCAAGTACGATTATTCCAAGATTAAGCACACACGTGTTCATTATCGTGCTTTGAAGCAAGTCTCCTTTTCTTGCAGAGCACAGAGCGTAAAAAATATTGCTGATTTAATTATCCCAAATTTTGAGTCCATGCTTATCCGAGTAGCAGACCACGTGACAACATCCTTAAAAAAAAGGTATCATGTATTCTGAGAGGAAGCGCCAGAAAAAAATTTTATGGATTTGATTTTTCCAAGTTTCGCGTGCATTCTTATTCGAGTTGCAGATGTCGTGACCAAATCCTTCAAAAAAAAATATCATGTGTTCTGTGGAAGCGACAGAAAAAAATACTACTGATTCAATATGCCCAAATTTGGCGTGCATTTAGCGAGTTGCAGACGACATACCCACATCCTTAAAAAAATGCATCTTGTGTTTTGAAAAGCGACAGAAAAAATACTACTGATTTGCTGTAAAAAAGGTATCATGAGTTCTGAAGGAGCGAGAGGATGTCTGCACTCCTCGGCAATCGGCAGCATAGAACGGAGCCAAATCGCCCAATCTGAGAAATTGGAGAGCGCAGCAGCGGCGGCAGTCGCCGTTTGGTCGATACTTGGTCGTGCCTCTTGAAGAGGACCAGCTGCGTCAAGAATCGTCCTCTAATTCTGCCAATTTTTTGCAATATTAACTGGGTTTGCGACTGGATTTGTATTTCCTATGGAAATAAACTGCTTGCAAATCGATTATGTTCGGGAAGAACCTTTCTCTAACACCATTATTTTTGCAATATATCTAAGTTCCTGAATGGATTTGTATTCCGTTTGGAAATTAACTGTTTGTGTCTATTGAAATCGATTATGTTCGTCAAGAATCACCCTCTCTCTCTCTCTCTCTCTCTCTCTCTAATGCTGCCAATTTTTGCAACATTTTCCAGGTTTCCGACTAAATTTGTATTTCTTGTGGAAATTAACTGTTTGTTTACCTATGTATCTGCAGAAATTGATTTTATTTCAGTTACTGCAGCGTATACGACGATGCTTGCTCAACCAGTATCATCTGCAGTAAAGTTTCACTTCATCATAATTATTAGTATCCCTGAGTTATAATCTATGGGAATCAGCACTCCCAGGGGGAAAATGTGTGAGGGCCCGAGCTGAGAGTTAGGGAAGCCTTATTTTTGTTGAAATGAAACATCTTCTGCTATGTCAAGGACCACTTCGGTTCACTGCTGTCCTGTTTTTCAGCACCTATCACTTTCTTCTTCAACTTTTATCTTGTTTCATTAACTTCTTTCCCAACTTACTGTTTCTATGCCCCTTCTGCATGGATTTCGCTTCCCTAATCTCCATACTAAATGGTGCCTTCCTCCTTCCTCTCTTTGATCCGCTCTTTTTTTGTAGCGGTTAGGGAGGCTTAAACTAACCTATAATCTAATCTATAATTATTAGTAATGGTTCCTTGAGTAGGAACGTTTTCAAACTCAGGTGCATTTAATTTTGCGAATATATTAGCTTATTTATCGCATTATTACCATCTCAAAACCCATTAAGCGAATCCAGAAAAATGGCCTCATGAACAGCTGAAATTTTCTCGAAAAATATGATTCATTTTGTATGTCATGTACGTGAATATTCTTCGTCCATAACAACAACAGTTTATCGACCGCGGAAATTCAATTTTTAATTTTAAATATGACATTAAATTTTTATGATCAAATTTTTCGTAGCTGATTTGGAATAAGAAAATTTTCCTACCATAAGGCCAAGGAAATTTGCTAAAAAGAAAACAACGTACACACAGACAGCAACAAAAACACCTCAGCAGCATTCCTCAACGCAGGATGCTTGAAAACAGTCTCCAGTCATCAACGGAACTGTTTACCTATGCTCCCAAGGTATTCTTAGCAAAATCTTCAGAAATAATCAGAATTGTTTTGGCGTTCATTAACACGCGCTCAAGAGTTGCGAAGACTCCGACTTCGTTCGTTGCACGGTCGGTTTGGTGCATCGCTCCGTTTCATTTGCCGCTCGGTTTCTTTTGAGCAAATTTTCGGTAAATTAGTCGAAGCTGAGCAGAGGCAGTGCCTAATGCTGCCGGCGCTCGTTCCTACGAGCGAGCAAATGTTGACACTCGTGGAGCATGGGGGAACCTAATTATCGCCGCTGCTGCGCACCTTCAGTTGGTGCTCTGAGCGGAGTTGTGTTTGCATCCCGTGTGTTCTCAGCACATTCTACAGAGAGCGCGCCAGACAGCTTCTGTGTGCTCAGCCAAAGCACAGAGCGCAATCACCGAATTTTTGCCTTCGCCCGCAGAAACAAAGTAATGCACGGTGAAAGAGGCGCAGACGCTCCCAGTTTTGAGTTTATTTGTACTGTGGAGGTGACTTTGAATTTCTGACATCGTGAAGCGCGTGTTTCAATTGACTGTTATTCTTAGTTAATTATGTTGTCTTGACTCAAGAAGACCTTCATACTGCGTGAATTTATTTGCTTCGTGATAATTTGTTCCCGCATTTTCATGCGCACTAAAAATGAAGAATTCCTACAGGGGTGGTTACGAAATTGAATTTATAGCCAAGCTTCGACTTTGTGAAGCCCTCTAGCAAATACAGTACAAAAACTAAGAGTTTATTTTTGAAATTCATAAAATTTAATCAAGAGAATCCTGAATGACGAATACAATGAGCAATTTAATAAATTATCTCCTCGGCAAATCCAAGTCCAGGGTAAATAAAGACACCACCCATTTCTCCTTGTTCTTAAAATGAGGTTAAAGCGTCAATGAATTCAGTACGCAGCACTGAGATACCTTAAATATTATTTGAAACCATGCCACCTTTTTTGGCGTCTTAGAAAGCTTGAGTTCGTTAGAGCATCAGACTGCAAGTCCTAAGACCGATCACTGTTTGCTCGTGAAATATAACCTTGAACACTACACGTGAATATTGAAACTTTTATCAGTCAAATCAGATTCTACTGCGTTACACACGAAGATTTTTGTTGAACGGACACAGGGTTAATGAGCGGCGTATGAGTCCCAACTTGAAAAATTTTGACCTATTAAATGTATAAAGTATTTCTAAAATTTGTATATACGCAAATGAGCTTCTATCTTAGCGTTCCTAAGGAGAAGATAAGAGGTCCCAAGCTGAGAGTTATGTAGGCTTTCCTTCTATTGAAACCATGAGGCACTTGATGAGCGCACGTAGAATATGTATTTGGTTTTGTTACAGACCATCTTTTTTTCGGTTCCCTTTTGTTCTATTTTCATCACCTACTACTTTCTTTCTCATCCTTTATCTCGTTTCATATGCTTAATTTCTACCTTACTGTTTCTATACTCGGGATCTCGAGGAGGAACACACCTTGTGCATAGATTCACTTTTCCTTTGTTGTGGTCAGGGATGTATAAACGGACTTATCTACTCTAATCTAATCCAAAAGGCTTTTATCGCTCACGCTGGTTTTCATGATCGTGACAAAGCTAGGTCATTTTCACATAAAAATGAATAGAAATATCTTCTTCGATTTAATCTGCTAAGGTAAACAAATAAATAACTAAAAAGTTCTTTGAAATAATACCACCGGAATGGCAGAGTCAGGGTTTGCTTCTGAGGTACGGAGTTAGAAAACCAGCTTACTTATTTTTTTGGAAAAACGACTAAGTTATTTTCTTAGAAAAACGGCTTAGTCACTTCGTTAGAAAAACTGCTTAGTTATTTTCTTAAAAAAACAGCTTAGTTATTTTCTTGATTCTGACGTGCGGGCACGAGCACGAGTGGCGTGCCAGGCGGTCGTTGCGCGCTCCATGCTATCGTTTGCTCCACAAATTCGTTGATGAAAAGATAGCTCAAACTTCAAGGCTCCCTCATCGATTGCGTGCGCGTTAAAACCGCTGCTGTTGTTTCTGAAGTCGCGTTTACATTCAGGGGTCAAGCTGCAGTTGACGGGGAATTTCTTTTGAAATGTGCCATGGAATAGCTTGATGTGAATTCGTGTTCTATAAGGTGTTGACTTTTTTCGAGGCGTAGCTTCTTTATGCGTCGCTCAACCAGTGTGTAACTTCTTGTGAAATTGAAGCTGTTTGTGTCATGGACGAAACGTGCCGATGAATGAAAGAATTTCTCAAAATTTTCACCGAATATTTTGACAATAATTGTTATTAATTAATTGAGGTGAAACACTGATCACACGCAGAAGTGTTGACAAAATTTCAGTTTCCTTTGCTCAAATTTGAATTAAATTTTCTGATAATCGCCAGAGAAAATTTTTCAAAATTTAAAACCTGCACAATACTGTTACGACGATGATGCGTACCACAAGTTACTAACTCATGCAAAGCTGCTGTTGCTGCATTACCTTGGAGGAAAACAATTCAACCGAAACGGTTCAATAATTTTCATATAATTGACTGAAAAACTACTACAATTTTTTCATAATACCTACGAATTACGCCCGAGAGACATTGATACAATCCAATACTGAAATGAGAACGCAACACGTCGAATTGCTGAGCAAAATTTGCAGCAAGGATCTGGTCTGGTCTTTAAGCCATGTTGTCACTACGATAAAACTCACGTTTTCCCAGTCTAACTTTTTCGCCTCCTGCATGCATGTTTTTCGCCGCGTGAGCGATTTAATCGCTTAAATCGCTTAGGCGGCGAGAAATATGAATGCAGGCGGCGAAACAGTTAGAGTGGGTTGTCTTCTTGCGTACATAGGTTAGAACACTCATAAAAAGCATGTAAATGATGGTATGATGAAAGTAAGATTGCTGATCCCAACTCAGAAACTCCTCGTGTGCTTGGTGCTCTAGATTGTGTTGTAGTTATAGAAGCAATGCTAAGCTACACCTGAGCACCCATGCAAATTATGATTGTAAAATGTAACTGAAACTGAGCTGCAAATCAGCAAGCATGCAAAAAATGAAAAAAAATGAGTGAAATTAGACTACAAATGAACACGCGTGCAAAAAATGGTAGAAAAAATATGAATGAAATGAATTCTTGAGGATAATTAAATTTCCTATTTTACAGTCTTTGTTGAACTATGTATATTTCGCAAGACAGTTTATCAATATATGCTTACTGTGATATTTACACATTATGTTTGACAACAACAACAAAAACAAACACAATTTTTTAACAACAACAACAAAGTTTTCCAAGCTTCAAATTCCAGTCTCATTACGAATAAGCAATTCAACCCTAAATTTAAGTTAGTCAACAAGTCGCTCACCCTTGTGGAATGAATCGCAGTTAATTAACTCGTACTAAAAAACACATGAAGCACGAATTTTTGCTTTTCATTTATCTAGTTTTACTGACACAATGATTCGTTTTTGAATTGATGTTGGAGCGAGACTCCGAATTGTTTTCTTAGTAAAAATTGATAATTTCCTCCGAATTTGTTGCATTTTTCATTTTCTGATAAAGTTACGTCGGAAGCAAATCACTAACGTGTTCAGATATTTCAAAAAGACAAAAATGTTGACCAAATTTCCAAGCACAAACCAAACAGAACAATTCTAGGAAGCACGTCGTAATTTATTTGAGCTTCTTTATCATTAAAGTAGGAAGCAAATATCCTTCCACGGTCACAGTAATTAACGTCGTGTTCTCTATGTTTATCAGAAGTCTATTTTTGTCGACGGGAAAAACGTTGCGTGTAGAAAAAAGCCTCTCACCTTCCTATTACGCCCATTATAATCGGAAATTTGTTTTTTACTCAGGAAAAATGAAGGGACGCATGCAGGCATGATGCAAGTAGTCTAGCTTGTTGTTCAGAGTGCGATGAGCAGAGCGCAATGAGCGCACGCAGAACGACAACATGAAGGGGACCGTACACCATTTACAACTTTTTTAATTTGTGGACCAATGCAAATAAACTATGATAAACAGGTAAAACGCATGAAAAAAATAGGGGTCATCTTATGGGAGATTTTCAATTCGCTTTATAGAAAGTGAGTTACGGCGAAGGAAATGAAATATAGGGGGGGGTACGGCAAACTCTACTCCTGCTACAAAGTTTGACCTATAGACATAAAACAAGTGTTATTTGAAAGACAAACACTTGGGATACAACGATGAGGTAGGAACTTTTGAAACTCGTCTTGCTTTGGAGAAATTTTGCATGAAAACCTAATTTCGAAAAATCGCCAAACAACTCGATTTTTCATTTTGACAACCTGCAGTTTTTGATATAATTCGAAAATCTTAAAATGCTACCTCAGTGGTCTTGCCTTATTATGCTTCTTTAAAAAAATTTCAAATCGACTCTTTACATCAAAAATTGTAAGAAGAATAGCATTTGACGTAAGGAAAATTTTAAGTTGTCAGAGAAGCAAAAAAAAAACATTTTGTTGGTTTAAAATTTGTTTTTGCTTTTAAAAAATTTGAAAAGTTTTGTTTTAAAAAGTACAAGAAGTTTTGTTTAAAAAACCTTTTTTCACAAACAAAAACAACTCCCCCACTCCACTCCACCTCCCCTTGCTGGCGTTCTATTGCGTGCATGCCTGTAAAATTTATTATGGATATTCAGCACTGATCTAATACAGCAAACGCCTCTGTAGCGTCTTAGGTGGTAAAACGTCGGATGTAATAATAATAAGAGTAATAATGACCAAACGCATACATATTTCATGTATTTTAGAGTGTAGTTGTTAAGGTGAAAGATGTAATTGGATACGCCCACATTGCGTGAGCATGCGCTTCCATGCGCATGTTATTTACGAGTATGTGTTTTTAGCATGGGCACCCGTAATGAAAGTATCTACACATGGATGCCTTACACGATAAAATACCCATTCATGCATAATTATATATTCGTACAATTAGATATTCTCTGTATTCGTAACCAATTAAAATGTCCATTCAAGCAATTTCAAATTAAGTACACATGCTCGCTTTACCCAATTAAATACCGTCACGTGCGTTACTCAATCAAATACAAACACATGCGTTACCCAATAACATACACATTCACGCTTTATCCAAAACACGCTTTACCCAATACACGCATTACCCTATGCATGCTTAACCCAATGTAGGCTTTACCCAAGAAAATACCAACAATACATGTCACCCAATGAAATACCTACACGTACGTTACCCAATGAAATACCCCCACATGCGTTACCCAATAAAATACCCACACATGCGTTACCCAGTGAAATACCCACACACACACGTTGCCCGGTTAAATACACATACACGCTTTACCCAATACAGGCTTTACCCAATTAAATTCCCACATAGGCGTTACTCAATAGCTTACTCATTCATGCTGTAAGCAATGACATACCCACACATGCGTTACCCAATGAAATACCCACACACGCGAAGTGAAAAGCTCCGATATTCATGCAGCACCATGAGCGGCCAATTATGTCGAGCACTTTATGTTCAGTAAGGCAGGCTACCCAGGCCGGCCATCCAATCTGGCCGCAATGGCCAAGCCAATAAAATGAACGTCTGTAACGGCCAGGGCCGATAACATCGCCAGTGGAAATTACGCAACGCGTCTTCACGTCCGAAATTTTGCAACTAAATTTGAAGGGTTCCTGCTAAACGGGTTTCATTCTGCCTAGGTTGTGGTTTTGTTGTGTTTCTTTCTGGCTAGGCTGTGGTTTTGTTGTGTTTCTTACTGGCTAGGCTATGGTTTTGTTGTGTTTCTTTCTGTCTAGGCTGTGGTTTTGTTGTGTTTCTTTCTGCCTAGGCTGTGGTTTTGTTGTGTTTCTTTCTGGCTAGGCTGAAGTTTTGTTATATTTTTTTTCTGGCGCTAGGCTGTGGTTTTGTTCCAGTTTCTTTCTGGCTGGGCAGGGGTTTTGTTGTGTTTTTTTTCTGGATAGGCTGTGGTTTTTTTTTTGTTTCATTCTGGCTAGGCTGTGCTTTTGTTCGTGTTTCGTCCTGGCTAGGCTGTGGTTTTGTTCTTGCTTGATGGTTACCTCTGGTCTGGCTTGTTATTGCAGCTCAGAATGCATCGTGAAATGTTTCCGAGGTTTGTTCGTAGTTGGTAATGTTTTTACAGGTAATCAAACAATTAAGAAAACTCTAATGGTTGGTGTTTCACGAAACAATTCATGATGTGCACGAACTAAAACATTCAGGAACCAAGGTTCAAATAGTGCTTGATGCATTTTTTTCTTTATTTTTCAACTTGTATGCTCGTCGTGAATCGTAACTGTTTCATAAAGCGCCTGATATTTCAGGAAAATGGACCAAAAATATCTGACAACGTTGCCTACAGGACCCAAATTGGTTACCTAGACTTAGCCTTGTTGTCTCATCCATTCCTGCGACAGACAACATTTTCCTCGGCAGCGTCCGGTGGTCGAAGCTCATTTGTTGTGATTCTCCCTTTGTCTGCGGTCACCGCGAACAAATTTAGAACTAATTCAAGTGCCATTGTCCGAATGTACGAGCGGGGCTTCCCTCTTCCGTTGCTCTACGGCCAATATGTTTGCGTTTGTTTTGGCTACCTCGTCTGCAGGGAGAACTCGCGAGATTGAGTTGGGACATTCGACCTGGCCGCGCACAATCATGATGGACGAGAATCCCAAAAGTCCTTCATCAACAACAACGACTCCATCCTCTACAAACTGACTGCAGTGTGCTCCAAGCTAGATCTTCTTGTTTCATTTGAATTTAGAATTTTTCAGGAAGCTAGATCTTTGTATTTCATTTGAATGCAACAACTTTTTAGGAAGCTAGCTTTCCTTCTTTCATTTGAGTATAGTAATTTTTCTCGTAGCTTAATTTTTTTGTTTCATTTGAATGTAGTAACTTTTCAAGGAAGTCACTGCAAGTTATTTTCGTACCTACAGAATAGAATTATAGATTTAAACAAGTTGATGGCCTAAATCATTAATTCCGTTCTTTCGCGAAACTAGAAGAATGGGTTCCGGGATTCAGTTGTTTTTGTTGTCCTTACGATAACCTCCAATCACTTGACAATTGATTTGTAACTTGATCTGCTCTTTTTTGTCATTTTTAAGGGTCGAAAATTAGCAATTTTAACGTGTATCTGAAAATCGAGTTGGCAGAGCTGGGCATTTATATATCATATAAGCGGTTTCCATTTGGTACAGCAAAGATCTGTGGTTGTTATACAATACGTTTGTGCTGGGTACACTAGATTTCTGTGCTTAGTATACCAGACTTTATGTTTGGTATACTGTAAATTTTTCCTTGGCATAATATACAGCTTTGTTTGACATACCAAGCATGTATGTTCAGCATTTATTCAATTTACACTCCGTACACAATGGACCTGAAGTTGAGTTACTATATTTTTTGACTTATGGTGTGCATGCAAGTAATTTCAAATCCCTACAAGATTTCCTTTTAAAATCCAGACGACACTTGAATTTATCCCTAGAGCAACGTCCAAAAGACTTGGTATTACTGTAGATTTTCCTCACTTGGTTTGCAGTCAAATGGAATTTCTTTCGACTTGGAAAAGATGATGGATCTTCTAACAGGGGCTTACGCTGTTTGCTGACCAATGACAAAATGAAGAACTGAGGAAAAGGATTTAATTTCATCGTCTCTAGACTTGAAAATCCACTATTATACCTACGTGAAGACATACTCAGTCAGAAAAATGTTATTCATTTCCCTGTTTCACACATAATGGATCAGGATTTAAAAGTTAACGTATACTATTGGGTGCTAATTTAAGATTACAAAAATTTGGGACTTAAACCTACTTGCTGGTCCTGATTTGGTTTATTTTTCCTATAGATATCTGATTTCTATAATAGCTCTACTGAAGCTCGGGTTACTGAATGTCGGTTAACAATTATTTTTATTCAAGATTTTAATTTAAGAATTACTAATTATGATAAGCGTTTGATTTAATGGGTAAAATAATGGTCATTCCAAAAATAATGTCAGTTTTTTGTGTGTTTTTTTACTCAAAAATTAACCCATGCCCTCATATCACGTTTGTCTATATTCGTTTTCACGAGCTTTTGCAGTGATGATCACTTATTCTTACACAATGTAGTTATGAACAAGGCGATTACATTAACTGTTGTTCTCTTCTTTTACTTGTCAACATGTTCATTTAGTTAACAAAAATTTATCGATATCAAGAATGGATTTGTAAGGCAATTACATAAGAGTAGCGTTTCTCAAATGTATATTTTTTAATCTACCTTGCAGTGACCAAAACTGCTACCGATGTCTAGTGATTCATCAGAAGCATGAAAACGTTCTTCAGTACAAAGAATGTGAGTATCATAATTGACCAATTTGTGGTGTCTATAGTTAGAAAATCAAAATTAGTGTGCAAAAGACTTTATTTTTACAGTAGTAAAGACCATGATGCATTCACGCCAAAATATTTAGAGAAAATATGAAAGAAATTAATTTATCATTCAAAAAATAACCACGCTGTGTTTTTGCAACAAACTTTTAGAGTGACGATAAAATTGTTTCTCATTTTGCCAATTTTAATGAAAATAGTGATGACATGAACAGTTGTGCGCTCCTGTGGCTTTTTTTGCATTATCACAAATTTTCGTTGACCTACAGTAAGACTTTCTCGTCAAATTACAATTCACGCTCGTTTCTACTCAAAAATTGGGTTAGGGCAAAATTTTCTCATCAAACAGCATATTTCTGTTTCTTTGTGCTCAGATATTTCCCGATTTTATAACTCATCCAAAAATGATACACTTTCGTGTGCCTCATCTCGCATATCACATGCTACACATCGCAAGCAACATATCTCCCACCAGATGATACACAGCACAAGCAACATATCACACCTCACATGCTACACAAGCAGCACGTCTCTCACCGCATGCTGCACAAGCAACACATCACACACCACTCGCTACACATCACAAGCACATCCCTGATCACACGCTACACACCACAAGCAACACGTCCCTCATCACATACTGCACAAGCAACACATCACGCCCCACACGCTACACACCACAAGCAACATATCTCCCATCACACGCTACACTCCACAAGCCACACGCCCCTCACCACACTCCCCATTTCCCCCCCCCCACAGCGGAGTGTGGGTGGAGCAACAAACTAGACCACGTGTGCAACCTCCTGACGGGGGACTCCAAACTGAACTCCATGTTCCGCCTGGACGCGGTGCCCGTGCCGTGTCCGTTCCCGCACTCGTACACCTTCGAGTACAACAACGGCGGCGGCCTGTGCACCAACCCGCCCTCGACAGTCCACTCCTGCACCGAAACCTGGAGACTTCTCTTCCAGTACCAAGCGTGCCCTGACGTGCGGGGGTCTGAAAGCATGGGTGAGTGGTCACCGATTGTTGTGCTTAATCGTAATCAGTTGTTTTCGTTTGCGTCCTCACGTGCGGGGGTCCGAAGCCATGGGTGAGTGGTCACCGATTGTTGTGCTTAATCGTAATCAGTTGTTTTTCGATTGCGTCCTGACGTGCGGGGATCCCAAGCCTTGTGTAAGGGGTCACCGATTGCTGTATATGATCGTAATCAGATGCTCGTCTTTTGCGTGTGCGGATGAAGACTCGTGTGAAAATTGGCTTTGGAAGGTCATCGTGAAAAGGGTTTTTCTTTTAATGCGTTTCTGTTTTTTCGGCGTATATATATTTATATATATATTTTGTCATACTAAACGTTGCTTGCAATGCATCCAAGGCAATGCTTATGTAGAGCACTGATTGCTGTGAAATACTTGAAGTAACGCTCTCAATGCTGTGAAAAATGATTTAAAAATTTCTTTGGATGACACACTTGACGTGAGGCATTAAATGTTGTATAAAATGTTCATTGTGACGCATTTAATGCTGCACAAAATAACTGATGTGATGCATTATATTAAGGATGATTCTTTATATGAATCAATAAATGTAAGATGAAATCCTTGATGTTACAGTGTGCTTGATGCTACACTGGTACAGATAATGACTCAGAACGAAAGAATTTCAACTACTTTTAAATTGAAAACTATCAGACATAGTGCATTATATTAGAACACAGACATTTAAACTTGAGCTTATAGAAACTGAAATTAGCGTCAGTTATTTCAAAATCGATTATTAATGATCATTTTTTGGTATTTGTATTATCAAATGTTATTTAGTATCAGTGAAAATTACTTTGCAGTATTCAGAAGTTGAATCGAGCCTCATGTAAAGAAAATAATTGAGATGAAAAATATTTGTGTAAGTTGAGCTTTGCTTTAAATATCACACAACTCGAAAAACGATTGTGATTAATGAAATTAATTTAAAATAAATGGAATTTATTAACAAAACTGTGTAGTTGCTGTTGATATATGGGATTTAGTCGTCAGTAATGGGCTGAGATGGTTAACAATTTTTTTACCCTCTGTTTGTGGACAAAGGTAAGCATCAACGTACGAGAATATGTCATCTTAAAATTAACATTCACGAGAACAAAGAAACTTAATGACACTGGTTACTAATTGGAGTTGTGTGTCATTATGATTAATAAATCTTTGGAATCCTGCCATCAGCATTCATGTATTTTATGTTTAACAATGTACAATTTGTACATATTTGTGATTAATAAATATTTGGAATTCTACGAACAGAGTTCACGGATCTTATGTTATACAATGTACATGCTTGTGATTAATAAATCTTGAGAATTCTACGAGCAGAGTTCACGGATCTTATGTTTAACAATATACATGGTGTGATTAATAAATCTTTGGAATCCTGCAAACAGAGTTCATGTCTCTTATGTTTAACAATGTACCGTGCATGATTGTGATTAACAAATATTTGGAATCCTGGCAACAGTGGAGGAGCTGACGTGTCTGGGTGTGTGGAAGGAGGGCAGTAACCACTACCTTGTCGGCATCTCTGATCATCGGAGAGTTAACTCCGACGCGGACAAGTAAGATTTATTCGTTTCATTGAAATTCTTTCGTTACACTTGAAAATTAATGGCGATAATTATGAAGATTCAGTGTGGAAAGAGTCAATGCGGAAAGAGTCAACTCCGACGCTGACAAGTAAGATTTATCCATTCCATTGAAATTCTTTCGTTACACTTGAAAATTAATAACGAAAATTATGAAGGTTCAATCCGGAAAGAGTCAACACCGATGCGGCGGACAAGTAAGATTTATTCGTTCAATTGAAATTCTTTCGTTGCGCATGAAAATTAATCGCGATAATTATTAACACTTTGACTGCAACGTTGCCCCCGCTCCCCCCCATCCCCCCTGGTCACTGAGGGGATTTTCATGATGCTGCTGACCGACCGGCAGTCACAAACTTGCTTCTCATAAATACTTGATGAGAATTAATGAAGGCATGGTCTACATATTTAATTTTCCTTATTTCTAACAATGATATCTAAAATTAACTCTCATTCACGTTGAAGTTCAGTTTAACCCGCCGCAGTTAAAGGTTCAATGCGGAAAGTCACTGAAAGAAATTTTTTATTTTGTTTCAAGATTCTCTGTACGTTCTTCTGCATTAAAAACTCTTCTGCATTTATTTGAAAATCAAAATACCATGTCTTCCATCGGGCTCAATATTTCTCAATGGTATATTTGTAATCATAAAGTTTAAACTCATATATTCAAGTCTCTTCAAAAGTTTGTCCAACTGAAGCTTAGGTCTTCTGATGGAAAACATGAAGTATTGTTTCGTGTGTCTGGTGATCTATAGAAATTTCCATAATTTTGCATATCAAACTAGTTTTTCCGCGAAGATCATGGTATTGTCTTAATATTTACCAGTTTGAAAGGTGCGTATCTCCATGACGAGAAGGATCCGTAAGATAATTTAATTTATAGATTTTTCCGTTTCGTCAGTCACTGAAATTTCTCTTCAACCCCCAAACTTTAACTTCCTCATTTCCATATTTTTGAAGCACTGCTACGACCCTCACGGAAATATAATTGGTGCAAGTTTTTATTCATCTCTTTCATCTATGCCTATATTCAACTAAATAAGACCCTTAAATCCCTGCAAAAATTTAACACTACCATGCCAGTAAATACTCGTGAATCCCTGCAAAAAATTAACACTTCCAAGCCAATTGATACTCGTTAATCCCTGCAAATCAAGAAATACCATTCCAATTAATACGGGTTAATCCCTTCAAAAATTTAACACCACCATGCCAATTAATACCCATTAATCTGTGTTAACACACCAGCATACACTAAATATTTTAAGGTCGTTTCATTTGCGCCAGTCTCTTTTCGGTGCATTATTCATGAATGTGAACACAGCTCGACTATATCTGAAAGCCTGATAGGATCTCTTCAATTATTTGATAGCATTGCAGGGTGTACAGGAGCCGTGGCAGAGCCGGCCTTATCGCCCCATCTGCACTCAATAGAGCTACGACTTCAGGCCGGGCTCTATTGAGGCCTGCATTCACAGGGCCCAAGTTTTGCAGAGAAATACGCGATTGCATTTTACGTCCGTCAGAGCTTGCTAGCTCACCGCCGTTCCCCCACCAGCTGACTTAATGAGGGTCATTAAATTCGAATTTATGTAAATGAATCAATTAACATTCGGCCTATCAGTTGGTTTAGAGAAGATGTTACTCGTTAGCAATTAAAAGTATGGATGGAGCGAGCGTAGTTTGGATGATTAATTAAAGTCCTGTGCATCTCTCCAGTGATTTGAAATGTTAGTAGGATTGAACTGTTTTTTTTTCTATTTCTATGAGCTGAGAATTGATGCGAAGATGCTCTGGTTTGCGCGTACTTCTAAACAATTATCTCTTGAACATTTTTTGGTCACTAGTTTTAATCGGCAAAAATAGATGCAATTGATGCCCAAAAATTCATTCATTTATCTCCTATTGTATTATCCAAAGGGTCTCCTTTCACATTTTGAGTAAAGGCTTCAACGTATTTATTTCTGAACTTCAAATTATTACGACTCCACAGTATGGCTCATCAACGCACTGCTGTCGAGAGAGCCTATTCTTAGACTTTTCAAGCTAATTAGGCTGCAGTTTTAATTGACTAGTTCTTAAAGATGATGACTCGTATGATATATTGTGAGGTTGATAAAGTGCATTCTAGATTGTATGGTTGATTAATTGAACCCTGGATTGTGAGGTTGATAAAGTGCATCCTAGATTGTGAGGTTGATTAATTGAACCCTGGATTGTGAGGTTGATAAAGTGCATTCTAGATTGTGAGGTCGATTAATTGAACCCTGGATTGTGAGGTTGATAAAGTGCATTCTAGATTGTGAGGTCGATTAATTGAACCCTGGATTGTGAGGTTGATAAAGTGCATCCAAGATTGTGAGGTTGATTAATTGAACTCTGGATTGTGAGGTTGATAAAGTGCATCCTAGATTGTGAGGTTGATTAATTGAACCCTGGGTTGTGAGGTTGATGAAATGCATTCTAGATTATGAGGTTGATTAATTGAACCCTGGATTGTGAGGTTGATAAAGTGCATCCTAGATTGTGAGGTTGATTAATTGAACCCTGGATTGTGAGGTTGATAAAGTGCATCCTAGATTGTGAGGTTGATTAATTGAACCCTGGATTGTGAGTTTGGTTTATTAAATGAACCCTAGATTGTGAGGTTGATTCAGTGAACCCTAGGTTTTGAGGTTGATTAAATTAACCCTAGATTGTAAGGTAGATTAAATGAATCCTAAATTGTGAGGTTGATTGAGTGAACCTTAGATTGTGAGGGTGATTTAGTGTACTCTATATTCTGAGTTTGATATAAGTTTGATAGGGTTCAGTAAGTGAACCCTAGATTGTGAGGTTAATTAAGGGTGCCCTAGATTGTGAGGTTGATTAATTGGCACTTGCTCGTGAGTAGCAGCTCTCTCACACAACCATTTCGGTTTTAAATCTGCTGACTGCTTGCGCTTACCAAACAACTTTAAGATCAAGCAAAATGGGGCACTTTATGGTATTTAACCATTCTGTTGTCCATCAAATAGTCCAGTAGTCAGGTCACGTGGTCGACACACAGGACAGGTAGGAAGTGATGGAATAGGAAAGTGTCCTAGATATTGAAGAAAATTTGCAATAAAATAATCGCCGTTTATTTAGCGAGACACTGTAATGGGCTTTCAGGTATCGGTGCTACGCGTACGCTGGGTCGGGCAACGGCTTCAAAATGGCAAAAAGCGGCGACGCGAGCTGCCACGGCCTCTTTTCCCTCACTGGAGGAGCCAGCACACTCCGCCTCACCAAGGGTAGGTTCTGTCGCTGGTTTATCAGTCTCATTTTCAGCAATTCGGAGGCACCATCCTCCGGCTTACTTAGGGTAGGTTCAATAGTTTATTTATTCGTCTCATTTTCTGTAGTTCGGAATCACCGCTCTCTGGCTTACCAATAGTAGGTTCTACAAATTGCTTCTGCATCTCATTTTCTGTAGTGAGGAGTCACTACTTGTGGCTTACCAAGGGTAGATTCAATAGTTGATGTATCCGTCTCATTTTCTGTTGGTGGAAGTCACCACCCTCCGGCAAACTAAGTGATTTTATTTCGCGATTCATTGAATCGTTTCATAGAAGCTAAATAATTTATACCGATAAGAACATTCCCTACAAAAATATTCAGATGTACAATTTTTTGCTAATTTTTTTAAACATATTTATGAAATGCTTTAAATGGTGCGTTTGAGTAATACAAAACTGATACAATAAACGGCAGATCGGTGTCTAATATATCATATTTGTTTTTTAGATTAAATTAGGATTTCCACCTTGTGTGATTCATCAACTACTAATAATTAGTTACTTTTTTGACTATTTTAACGTTCAGCTAAATTAATCATGAAGAAACAGAGTTAATCCAGTTTTCACGTTCGACTTGCTTGCAGATAGAAGTTAATGTGCGAACTAGAATTTTGTTATCTGCAACATACATTCGGTATCTCATGACGTTTGATTGTGCTAATGGGATACTTAACTTCTCTAACATGTAACACTTTAATAACGAACCTTTGAAAATTTTGCCTCTAAATGTTGAAACACACTCCTGATTTATGCTTGTCTGTTACAAGAAGAATTCCTGCTTCGTTTTAGACAGTAAGATGATAAATTGTGGTTGCAGTTACCAGTGATCTTTCAGAGTGTGTGTGCTTAGCGAGAGCTCACTGCACATGGCTTTTATTCTTCGCTTAGTAGGCAAAATCAATTTAGCAGATTAAAAGTTAGAGTTTTAATAAATACCCTACATCAGGATTTACTCTACATCGTGATTTACCCTACATCGTTATTTACCCTGCAACTCCTTTCACGAGCAAAAGTAGCACGAATACATACTGTATAGAGCTGCATCTTTAAGCCATCCATTGCTTTTCTCAGACGCGACGTCATATTTTTTATTTTATTCATGTCCAGTAGAAACAAAAACGTTTACCTCTATCTTGACCTCATATTTCATTTTATTCATATCCAATAGGAACAAAAATGCTTAACACTGACTTGGCATCATATTTTACTTTACTTATGTCCCCTAGAAACAAGAATGCTCAACTCTGACTTGACCTCATTTTTCTCTTTACTTTTGTCCAGTAGAAACAAGAATGCTTAACTCTGACTTGACCTCATTTTTCTCTTTACTTATGTCCAGTAGAAACAAGAATGCTTAACTCTGACTTGACCTCATTTTTCTCTTTACTTATGTCCAGTAGAAACAAGAAACACGCGGTGCCGCTTCCCAGTGCGGCACCTGGAGTGGCACTCGCTGGACGGCAAGGGACGCCTGCACGTAACCCGCCACAACACCACCCTGCGCTACTCCGCACACGGCGACTCCGGCCCCATCACCTACACCTGCTTCCACTCCATGAAGGTGGGGCCGTGTTCGGGTGTTGGTGGGGGAGGCAACATATGCAGTGGACTCATCACCTGGGGGTAATGCGTAATGGACTCATTGCCAGGGGTTAATGGGTGAGGCAACACTCATAGTGGAATCATTATTTGGAGGGAATGGGTGAGACAAGATTACTGGGTGAGGTAACACTCGTGGGGGACTCATTACTTGGTGGTACTGGGTGAGGTAACACTCGTGGTGGACTCATTAATTGGTAGTACTGGGTGAGGTAACACGCGTGGTGGACTCATTACTTGGTAGTACTGGGTTAGGTAACACTCGTGGTGGACTCATAACTTGTTAGTGCTAGCTTTGGTACCAGCATATGATCTTACTCCATAGAAGTGGTGCATACCCTGTATTGAAGTCTTTACTTGGTGGTAAAAATTCTAGTACTTACAGTAAATCCCTCCATGAAGGTAAGGCAATACTAGCCCTGGCGATGTCACTTTTTGGGATGGTTCTCGTACCTGAATGTGGTGAAGGTGAGGCATAACCTGTACTGAAGCCTAGGCTTGGTGGTATTGGTTCCAGTACCTACACTAGTCTTCTCTAAAAGCCAGCACCTGTACTAAAGTCTTTCATTTCACATTTCAGTTTAGAATACATGAAAATATTCCAATGCAAGAAATTTCAACAACACTAGCACTGAAGCTCTAAGACACTGGTGCTGATACTTGTACGTGGCTCCACAACAGTACCTGCATTTGAGTTATTGCTTGGGTTCTGTGGGCTAAAAGTGTATTCCCATTAAACTTGCGTCTGTAGAAAAAAGTGCTACTTCACTCATTAATTGTGTTTGCTTCTATATTCATTCAGTAAATAAGGCCCTAACATATCCTTAAAAATAATTTTTCTCATGAATTCTACATATTGTCAACTACTTCGTCATATACTACACAAGTCGAGGCTATATTATTGCATCATCTGAAATTTTCCTATTGCTTGCGAACTTGATGTAGGAAAATATTACCCCTTATTTTAGTTTATCTGCCTCTGAAATTAAGATATAACTAACAACACGTTTGAACCAAGTTCTCGAGACAGTTGAATGTTGGTTTTCAAAACCGTAGAGTTTTATCAATTGAACCACGTTATCGAGAGAGTTGAATACTGGTTTCAAAAGCCGTAGAGTTTTATCAATTGAACAACTTCTTGAGGTAGTTGAATACTGGTTTTAAAAACCGTAGAGTTCTGGCAATCGAACCTAGTTCTCGAGGTAGTTGAATACTGGTTTCAAAAACTGAAAAGTTAAAAGTTGGTGTTTTAAAACAACTATACCATAACTTCTCAAAGCGTAACGCCTATAAATATTTTTTAAAGAGTTCAAAGATTTATCCGCAGCAGGCATGCGCTAGAATTTGGACTTTACTTAATACCTAGCAGTATGCGAGTATTATAGCATTGTAACATAAACGAGTCAAGAGATTTTACTGGCAACCTAATAAGAGATGAACAAAGTCTACGGTAACCTCTGGTAAATACCTTAGTTTAGTTATGCTCCTAACTTGTGACGTCGATTTTTTACAACCAACAAACATATTCTAAACGTTTCCTTAGCAGCCAGATCTGAAATTGATGATTTCCATAAGGGGATGTTATATGAATTTGAATGGCCCACTTGTCAGATATTAGGCATAGAATCTAAAAAAATTAACTTATGAAACCAGATAAAATCATTTGTATTTTTTGTTAGGTTGAAACTCATAGAATTTTTTCATTAGCTTGAAATACATGTCCAAATTTCTTCTTAAATTTCAACTCTTTTTAAGAACGAATTAAAGATATCTAAATGATACCACTTACAAGGTTTCATTTTCCTCTCTTTTATCCCTACATTTCCAGATACAATTAATTATTTCCTACTGATTTTATGCGCGGACTTGCTTAAATTTCTAAGGAAGTTTGAATTAAGCATACAATTAGAATCATTTTCTTCTCTAGAGTGTTCCAGATACGACTAATTATTATTCCCTACCTACTGCACGCGCACACTTTCGCAAATACGTAAAAACTTTGCGTTAAGCATTTAATTTAAAAAAAAATTTCCCTTTCTAGAGTCTCCCTGAGACGTCGTCCTATCACCGGCACGGAGACGCGTACTACAGGTCGCACGGGTCTGCGCAGCGCGACGACTTCGAGGTGGCTGCAGCCGCCGTCTCCTCTCAGAAGCACTCGGAAGAGGAGCTCGGCTTCTTCATCACCAGAGTTTTCCACGGCTGGTGAGCTTTGGTTACTGACTGCTTTTGGTTTCAAGGGAGGAGAACTTGCGGACAATTGAGTTTTTTTCTGGTTATATGCACAATTGAGTTGATTTTGCTAAATGGTATGATATTTAAAGTGATGAATGTAGTCCATGAATGTAGTCCCATAGGCTTTGGTTTCAAGAGAGGTTAACTTTCACAGAATTGAGTTTTTTTAAGGTTATGTGCAGAATTGAGTTTTTTGATGTTATATGCACAATTGAGATTTTTTTGAGGTTAAGTGCACAATTGAAGTTTTTTGGGGTTATATGCACAATTGAGATTTTTTTGAGGTTATGTGCACAATTGAGCTATTTTTGCTAAATGGTATGTTTAAAGTGATGAATGTAGTCCATGAATGTAGTCCCATAGACTTTTGGTTTCAAAGAAGGGGAACCAGCAGACACGTGCCACCGTATGTGCACATTTGAGTTTTTTTGCTAAATGGAATGGGACTTGAAGTAATTGATGTAGTCTAGGCACTGATTGATTTTCTTTGTGGTCATTATAATTAGCTGTTTGTGCGTCGCACTATCGGTCGTTTAAATTTTTTGTCAATATTGTGAGCATTAGGCAAGTACCACAGATGCTGGATCCAACTTTTTTGTGAGCGAGCACGGGTACACATCGTAACGTGGTCTGAGATACGTTTCCTCTGTTCATTCAGTAGCAGTTTCAATGCATGAATAGCACCATCCTTTTTGACAACACAAGTATCTAAAATAGAGTTAAGAGCTACTGCACGAACATCGTCAAGAAATGACTGCTTTTTAATCCTTGAACGTTCCAAAGGACAATTTTGTCCTCCAAATAATGGCTTAATGTATTGTATTTTTTAGTCAATTTGTTCCACAATGTGCTGGTCTTAGAAGGTCACTGCCGAGTGGCAGTGTCTCCCGTCTGAAATTGGTGAAACCCTAAAGACATCGCTAGTATAATTACGGTGGTTGTTGTAACGCTAAGATGAATAAAAGAAAGTTGACAGGGTTGAGTTACAGCCGAAATTAATTTGTAAAATTTATTCTTAAATGAAATGTTAAAAGCGCACCCTTATTTTTCTGTTTGCCAATCGATGTTGAGATGACTCAAACAACCCTCAATTATTCATCTTATTATAATAATGCCAATCAATCAGAAAAATGAACTGTAAATATGTAGTATTGATCCATCCAGCACACAAAGCGTGAGCAGGGATGAACAACCTAAAAACACAAGCAGCAATGTGTGTATTATTGTACTAATTGTGTAAAGAATAATTTAAAAATTCTACTCCAGCTTTGATGTCCTGGCATACCCCGTAAAACATAAAACTTCATAAGGTTAGTTTTCAATTGTTTACCAAACATGAAGTGTGTCATGATGAAATGCATTTGTGATGTCAAAGCTACAGAGTCAGACTATGTTTGTTTGTTGTTCGGTTTGGTGTGCTCTAGTCACTTCCCCATTAAGACGCCCGACGGTAGCCATAAGTTGATAGGCTTGAGAAAGTACCTTAAAGTCTTTTATAGTGGGTTATAAAACTTTTCTTTAAGTACCAGTAGTTCTATTAAAGAGGTTAATAGCACAGACAAAAGCAAAAATTAAATCTAGCTAAGGAATACGTATGACGCAATTTCGAGCCAGTCGCGCAACGAGCAAAAGACGCAACCTGATCGACCTGCAGTAGTGTTTGTGTACGTATGTCCGTGAGACGTGAGTTTTTTCGATAGTTAGGAGGCTGAATTAAAACCTTGAATCAAATTGAAATTGGGGCTTAGCTGTGTGGAACCTCCTAAGTACGTCATTGCAGAGTGATCTTAGTGGTAAAAGGAAGATTATATAGTCCTTTAAGATATGCATATGAACCTCCTTTCAATTCAATCGTAAGGTAATATCCTAGGTTACAATTTGAACGTAAAGTATTTTACAAATTTTCAAAGGATTTTTAAATTTGTTTTTATAGGTCACTTTCGCATAAAGCTTTTTCGGAAAGAAATTAGTTTTACGCACACCGCTTTTCTTCCAAGCGCAGATGATAAATATTTATGGGTCCGAACCATTTTTTCCCAGGTTTGTGACAACGTTAGCACTTTTTTTTATCAAAAAAGATATTATCTCACCTAATAATGCCTTTAGTGTGTTCATTTATTTATATATTTGTTTGGTGTCTGCTTCTTCCGTCACTCTGTCACGCTCATAAGGATTCTTAATGATCGGATCTGTGGTACGAGTTTCAACAGTGCACTAGTACAAGAATAATTTTATCGCTGGTGATATTCGGATGGATATATTTGTTTGTCATCCACATTTGGAAAATGTATTCAAAGAAAAAATTGAGTCCCGTCATTTTTGACGGGCCGTGTACACTAGTAGTTAAATATAATAATCA
Organism: Platorchestia sp. MABIK; assembly: GCA_014220935.1. Classification (NCBI taxonomy): domain Eukaryota; kingdom Metazoa; phylum Arthropoda; class Malacostraca; order Amphipoda; family Talitridae; genus Platorchestia; species Platorchestia sp. MABIK. Next base: position 154,016 of record JACJUY010000318.1, read on the forward strand.
GAAATTTCTTAAATGTTCTCCGACATAATAATGAAAGATCTAATTTTTGCCGACAATTTCCATTACTTTTTTCCCTAATGAAGATCATGGAACTATACACTATGATTCTTCATCATGCTTCTCAAAACTATTCATTCGTCTCAAAATGAATGCGGAACACCACGAATAACTTAATAATTATTGCTTTTCATTGCATAAAAAATATTTCGACCAGAAAAAGCATTTGAGCTCTATAGTACAAACTCCCCAGAGACGAAGTGCGGCTTTCATGTACATCTAACTCCACGCATCAAAGCTTCCAAAACAAAAATTTTAGTAAATGATAAAGCCTAATGTTCCTATCAAAAGAAGTATAGTTCTTCATTTTTTCTGGAATAAAATATTTCGCATTATTTCACACCCATTTTTTCCACTTTTTGTCGAGTTTACTTAATCATTTGAAAGTTTTCTCAACGTTTGTTTTCATTTTTTTCCAGAGATAATAGTAACACGTGCTTTTAGTATTCAGCTTCTCACAGCAAAGTTGCACGAAGAAAGTTGAAGTTGCACACAGAAAGTTGAAGTTGTAAGTGTCTCACTTTTTCCTTTTCGAATTTTTTTTTTGTAATTCTGAAGCAAACTAATGAAACGAACTAACTCGCAGGCTAACTAACACCCGAAGCGAACAATTGAAAGGCAATAATTGGAAGTCGATATTTCGTTACGGACGCATCTGGGAAGCGTCAGAAGGCAAGCAAATTCTTGTGGAGATATTTAGTTTTTGCTAAATCTTCAATGATTTTGGATAAAAGTTTACCTCTGAATAACCATTACAAATATAATTTAGCAATTTTTGTTTTTGTTAACATCATTTTGTTTTTGTTAGCACCACTGAGTGTGAGAAACACCTTATTTATAGATTTCCTATTTCTTTGACTACATGTTAAATGGAGCCTTCATCTTTCGCGGACACCTTTGTTATGGTTAGAAAAGCTTAAAATAACTTATTATCTTATCTATTTTTACACAATCTTCTTGCTTCAATGCAAGGTTTTTTCTGAGAAAAACGTGTTTTTATTCTACATTATGCGAAAGTAAAGAGTCTGAAATAAATTCAAGAATACTCTTTCATGCCAGCCGTAGATTTCCAAACTAAACAGATCTTTTGCTTAGTGCCTCCCTGGGGACTAAAAATTCTTATACACAGATACAAAATGTCTGAAGTTTTTCCTAAGACTCTGATTAGATTAAATCCCAGCTTAATAATAGCGCGAAGATGTCTGTTTTATGAAGAAATGCTCCGTAAAACGTAAAGACGCGCAGGGTTCATTTTCTTCGCTCCCTTGGAGAGTAATTCTACATGTCATGAGATCTTACAATTCTTCGTGAGCCTTAACGATCTCCCGACGATCTTTTAAAGTCTTACATGCGTGTTACGTTTCTTCTTCGAGTTTATGAATGGTGATGTATCAGCTCAAACAGCCTCGTAGGAAATTATATCTTCTGCTCAAGATTGATGAGCATCCAATGAAAGAAAGAAGAAGCGCCCCTAAGTGAAGATGGTCGCCGTGGCTTCTCAGAAATATTAACTGCATTCATATTTTGTAAAATGTGGATCATTTTTCTGGGACGACTGTTAAGTTTTAGGGCACGACGTCCGCAAAATAAATGCCTCATGAAGATCGAGTTGACATGTTGTTCAAAGTGTGAACTGTGATGTGATGCTCGTTAGGAGACTGTGCAGAAATCATTTTTAAATAATTCTGTTATCGTTTAGTGATGAATTTCAGGAATTTTTCATTCAGAAAGGCAATTATCTGGATTTCCCGTTTAGTATAGCTATTTTTTTAGTCAAGTCTTAGTCCTACACGTTAATAAATCACGCTTCAATTTTTACGCTGACTGGACCATGATAAATCGTACTTGAATTCACACGTTGATTGGCCGTTTATAAATCGTACTGCAATTTATATGCTGTTGGCGCTCTAGTGAATCACGCATCAATTCTTTCGCTGATTGGACGCTAATAAATAACGTTTTAATTCTTAAGTTGTTGAGACGCTGATAAGTCGCTTTTTAACTTTGCAGACACGCGAGTAAGTAGCTCATTTGTTTTTATCCGATTCTTTGAGTCAGCGCCTAGAGATCAAACAACATTGAGCAGCTGGGATAGAAATAAAGCCTTCTTGAACAGGGGAACAAAAAAGTTTGCTCGAGAACAGAAATAAAGAATTAATATAGGGAATTTCGTTTTTTTTTAATCTCAGTCGCATCACATGCACAGACCCACACACTTGCACATACACATATACACACCCATGCACACACACACACACACACATGAAGGGCGGCGAGTGAGGCGATGTGAGGACGCAGCGCGGCCATTAACGAGTGTGTCGTGTGCGACCATAAACAGACGTCACGCTGCCGCTGCTATAAAAAGAGTCGCGGCCAATATTAATGCTTCAGTTTGCTGATGATAAGTAAATTGTTCCGTCAATAGGATCGGCTTTTAAACTGCACACGCGAGACAAATGCGGATGGCCTCATGCGTAGGTTGGTTGACGTGGTATATAAAATGTTTTTTTGTGAGGTATTGTGTTTAGAAGATATATATATTGTTGTTGATTTCTAGCTAATTACAAGGTTTTTGTTCCGACCATTTTTCGTGCATTTTGCGCAATAATCATATTGTATTCAGAAAAATTACTAACTAGCGAGCAAAATATTAAATTTCGAACAATGCGTTGGGTAACTTCATGAATTATCGCAGTTCTGCATTTTTAAGAGTTTTTTTCTAGCAATTTCTATCGTGCATTCAACATGAACATTTAAATCAAACCTATTCAATTCTCTCATCATAAGTTCAACATTTATGGTTATTCAATTGCATGTTTTTACGAAACTATAATCTTGTTATTGACAAATTTTGATAATTCAAGTATGTGGTTTCGTAATGTGTGCGCTATATCATAGCACCGCATCTGAGGGCGATATTTCTGCTTCCCGGAATCGAAAGCCATAAAATTGAGGCATTTCTCAAGAATTGCTCGTAAACCGAGGTACATCGCTACCAAAACACTTTGCTTCCTGGTCTCTGCTCGCAACAAGTCCATAAAATTCAGGCCCAGTCTGGCGATCGTCGCCGGTCACTCTACCGCACAGCCGGACCCAGAAATCTGTAGATAGTCGCTTCGAACTGCCTTTCCGGCTTTCCCGATTCTTGCACGTTCCCCTTACATTAGACTTGCTTTATTACCGCTATAAACTGAAATCCAACTGACATTCGGTCCAATTGAATAGGGCTACGTCTCTATTCGATCGAGTTTGGGTGCGGGATCCCTTTAAACCGAGGTACGGTTAAGTTTAATTTGGCTCGTGCTTTGCGGCCTTCCGTATTTTGAGACTGGACTTGGTCATGTTTTTACCCTAACACAATTTCTTACCCCACATCGGCTCTTGGTAGCTTTCTGCTTTGGATTACAGTTGATGAGCTTCAAAAATTTTAGAAGCTTCTTGTTTTTCGGTGGTGTTTCCTTTCATTAACTATTTCGCTGTATGTTTTTAGATCCTTATTTATTGTTTCATTTTTATTCTGAAACTCGTTTCTGATAAATGAAAGATCATTATAATGTAGCCGAAAACAAACCATAATATTCAACGTGAGTAAATTTTTCTATATTTCAAGAAAAATATAATTACACAGAAGATCAATTGAAATTTCGATGCCAACGTGCTCCTAAAATCGATCATTTATGTTTAATCTTTGAATTCAAAACATCATTTGGCACGATTCTTTAATTTAAAGAAAATTTAAAAAGTTCAATCCTTAGTGTCGAACATCAGTTTCCCGTTAAGAGCCCCTCTACAGCTATAAAACCTTGTTTTGAGGTTTCTAATGCTCTCAATAGTTGTGTTTTCCGAAGAAAGGAGGCAAGAAGGACACGTATATACCAGAGTGAGGTCTGCCTCTGGGAAAGCGCAGTCTCATTTTGTGGAAGTGTATCGAGCTCGCTCCCCTTCCATCTATAGCATTGTATTGGAACTGGAGACGAGGGGAGTAGAAGAATACATTCCAGCGTACGACTTACTGCTGCCATTCCCATCGATTCCTGGCGTCTTGTTGTCGAGCTAATGTGCATCGAAATGAGCTCGCGATCTGGCTTCTGTAAACATGTCAGAGCGCTCCAAACGCTAATGCAATCTCTTTTTTATAATTTTATCCACCCTTTAACTCTTCAAGCATTTCGTCAGTGAATGTGATCTCATACTTTTGTACGTTTTTCCCTCTCTGTGAAGCTATTTGCTCCTCCGCTATGAAGTGATGTTGATTTCGTATCCCAACTGCCTGCCTTTCCACGCTCAAAATGTTCCTGATTCACTCCTATCCCTGATTGCATTTTCGGTCCTTATCCCAAGCTTGTATTTTGCTCCCCTTCTGAATGCTGATAATAATCTACAATTCTTATTAGGGCAACTTATGCGAGTGCCTTAACAAAGTTATAGAAGCAAAGCGTGAAATTGGACCCCTTGCCAATCCGCTGCGTTCATTTGGAGTCGAACTAAAAATATGAGCCAATCTAGATTCGTTCTGGAGCAAAAATAAGCCATTTTTGCAGTGAATTTAGGAGGCACGACGCCTGGCAGTTGTAGACAGTTTGTGCTTGATGGACGTGTTCTAATGAAAGCGAGTTATTTCATTGCATAATGGAATAGAAGTCGTGATTTGTGCTGGTCATTTTACGAAGTTTTGGTGATTGTGAACACGCTGCTCAACGTAAACGTTTAATAAGGCTACGTGAAAAGGAAAGAAGATTCATTCAATAGCCCACAGGGTTCAAATTTTGCTTCTGTGTAGGAGTAACGAGAGTCAAATATTAAATGTATATGATGAAAGGATAAGCGCTGAAAAATATTTTATCTGCTAACACATAACAGAGTTTAATTTCATTATTCCTTGGGGCTAAAAAAGCTCATTCGTCAAAAAAATCACAGCTCTTTTGTAAACGTGAAGGCTAAGACTGAGCAAGCTCTGCACTGTTATGAACGTCCGGTAAAAAGCATTTTACGAGTTCTTTTCAGTAGTTTGAAGCGTTTAGCGTGCGTCAGATCCTATGTTTAATTCATTTACACAGTGCATGTTAAAATGTTGTTTCATAGCCCTAAGTACAGTCCTCAATTTTAAGAACGGACATCAATTCTGACTGCAAAATAAAGAATTAAGAAGCGGTGCGTTGACTGTAAAATTGTTTTACTCGGGTGATGTGTTAGACTCCTTGCGTGAGCCTTTGGCCATATCTTCAAAAGACAATTAGGAGATCAGCGTTCAACTTACGCTTCTACGCATCGGCAAAACCTAGCTTTCAAATAAAATATGGGGCATGAAGTTCTCGCCTGCACATGACGGTAAATTATAATTGATTGCTGTAATGCGGACACTTAATACAAATCCTTGTCCTTATGCTCGCCAAAAGCTTAAGGAAATCAAATTCATGCAGCTTCTAGAACTACTTATCGAATTGGAATCCATTTATTGAATTTTTGACATTTTCTTTTCAGCACGAGCGGCTTTAAATGCATCAAGCTGGTCGAACGGGATCATCAAGTCCTTGAAATCTTAATGGGTGAGTTCACCTTTGCCTGTTCCTTCACTTGCTTATTGTTTTAGAAGGTGAGTTCTGCTTCGTTTGCATATTGACGAATTATATACTAAAATACGACTATGTTCAACGAATGCAGAAATATTCGTTCGATATTCCATAACAATTATTCAAGCAGATAATGTGAAACTTTTTACATAAAGAAATGGGAATGAAGTGCATTCCGGGAGGACGAGTTGTCGATCCCATTGTGATCTCAAAATTCGCATTGAATGACCTGAGAAACCTGATTTTCTGTCTTCGAAACACCAACTTCCAAGAACGTTTAGAAAACACAAGCGCATTATAGTTGCAAATGAGGTCTCTACAAAATTGTGCTGGTACTGTATGAAAATAGTGCTGATACTGCACGAAAATAGCGCTGATGCTGTACGAAAAAAGTGCTGGTGCTGTACGAAAATAGTGCTAGTCCTGTGGGGTGCAACGCGCTTGTGGAACGCTGAATAGAGAAAAATGAAGTGAGTGGTTGCTTGAATTCCAGTAATTAAAATCGATAATGTATCCAAGTCATGGGAAATGACTATGACTTTATGGACGATGTCAGGCAAAAAGCAACTTATATTGTTTGTGCAGGGCGTGATTGCATCTGAAAAAATCGATTGTTTTCCATTTACGGTACAATAAACCATTGCTAGCGGTGACAAAATTTATCTCACAATCGAGTTTGTGATTTGAATAGGTTAGAAAATTTTCAATTATATTTCTAGGAGAATAGGAACTTATGGGAATTGCACTAAAAAAAGAAAACAAATAAGTTCAGATCAACCAAGATCAATAAGGAGTGATGGTGTAACAAATGTGGTTCTAAAAAAACACAATCGAAGCCTAGACGTGAGCATTGGAACAAAATTCCTGAACTTCAGGAAAGAAGAAAAACACATTGAGACGATGTGTGAATGCTGAATTTAAGACGATGCGTAAATAGGAAATTTGAAATTAATTGTTGAGATGTTTAGTTTTTCTTTCATCATTTGACCAAGTTTAAGAAGTTATTTTCTTTTCTGAGTCATCATTTAATTTCTCCTAAAAAACCCACCCACAGTTAGAGATTAGAAAACGTCGTTCAACATGTTGGTGGCTATTCTATTTGTTATTTCTTTCTCTCTCGTAATCGAAATGCGTTAAAACCCCTTTTGACGCGGTTATTTTTCAGTGGAAATTAAAATTGTAATCTTTAAAATTTACACTTCTGTAGTGGTATATTGTGCACCTAAATATTTTTGCAAACAAAATTGTATGAGCTGTTTGTATAGTTAAAATAAAGTGAGATATTCACATTTTACACAAAAATGTCTTTCACAGTGCGAGTCTCTTTAAAAAGGCGCAAATCTCAGATTTATACAGCGCTGCATACAAGTACCTAAAACTCCAGAAACATAAACTAAATTACAATTACAATGTTTTTACTTCCAAAGAAACTGTGCTATGTTTTTAAAAAATGTAGACCTCTTTTATAATAAGAAAAGACAACTGCCGTGGCCAGAACCAGAAATCCAGCTTCAAAAGTAGTACTCATTGCTTTAGATGTAGGCACAAAGTTCGTGACGGTATACCGACGTACAGAGCTGTATTTTACACGCACACACATTCAGCAGAGCCATACATTAGGGTGTGTAAGTCAAAATACGGAAGAATTATTTTCACATACTGTACCTTCAGGAATGAATGAAATTCAAAGATGAAATTTTCAAAATCTGGAGTTGTTGACATGAGCAGTTCTTCCAAAATTTAATAACTCAACGGACCAGCTCTGTTCTGTTGGGATGTAGGTCATTCCTCCAGTTCATTCACTCTTTTTACCATTTTTGAGTAAATTTTGACTCCTGTATCCTCAATTTTCAGCTTATTTTCACATGTAACGGATAAAATTCAAACACTTTCAGCTTATTTATGTTCATTTTATATAGCGCAGGGCCGTAATCTAATTAATTTCAGACGATATTGTTCAGCTCCGTCTCTAATACCTTCAAAGCTGATCAAGCACGCTTCAATTTAACTTCTATACGAAATCAAAACAAAGAAATCTCTCGCGTAGTTCCAAAGGCGGTTTCTTGCGGGCGGATATGACGTGAACTTGGGATTAATATCCCACGGAGAACAATGGTGGTCTACAAAAGCGATTTGGAGCTGAAACAAAGCAGTACCTTGCGAGGAAAATGCGCCTGGTCGTGACTAGGGGACTGACTCAACGCTATTCTTTTCTTCGGTTACTGAAAATTGAAAAACAGCTTGGGCCAAGGACAAAATGAAGCTTTTTTTAAAATTGATATTGTTTAGAAAACATTCACTAGCATAAAGTTTGTGTTTTTGAGCTGTTTTCTACGTTCGATTTCTCTATTCAATTTTTATTTTCAGAAGCGCTATCGTACGCTTAAGAAGCACTACTCCTTGACGATTTTTCAGAGAAGTTCGTAGGTTGATATGTCCAAAATACATAGGCAAAAGTTAACAGCGTAAAACATCGAATTTCAAATGATCGCATTTCACGCCGTTCATTGACCCCATTATTTTTCATCTGATGACGAGGCGCGCCGAGATATTTTCGACATGCCTATTGTCCCGCAAAACAGATTAATTTCATTCTAACTAACCAGAAATCGAATGTGAACAATAATACGAGAATTTTCTAAAATTAATTCATCCAGAAATCAACTTTTATTCCGTAGAATTTCACAGCTCATTTTAGGGCATTTGTTCTCTTTGATTAGATTTATAGAGAGAACCCAGAATTCAGCATTATCAATCCTGATGCAATAATTTTCAAAATTAAATTTGCTGTGCATTTTTACACTTTTAACTGTACGATGAAATTTGTATTATATTTTAAGATGTTTACTGATAAACGTGCATAGTATTAGGCCCGCACCAGCCTAAATAAATGTCAATAAAGAATAAAGCTGTGAATATATTTAGGCATAAAATTTCCAATCAAGCGTACGTATTGGCTTTACTAAGAATTTTTAACGACACTAAACTGTTCATCAGTTTTGTACTACTGATGATATGAAAAATTAATCGTACCTAAAACATCAACAAATGCCTCTCCTTATTCAATTCGCCGTATATTCAACAACTACAGGATAATCTTCACGGCCAATCGTAGGATTTTTTTATACTGTATGACTTTTGTATCAGGCTGAAAAGCCACACCATAAATGGCTTTAATGTTTTTTTGCTGTTATTACTAGAATTGGTATTTCGTAATGATTTTTTACGTCAAAAAATTTTCCCTAAGCTTAGTTTACAGCAAATATTAATGAACTGTGAAACTTTTCCATTTAGAAGAGAAAATGAAACCTAATGAGAAGATATATCATGATGGCGGCTTGAATGAAATATAAAGAACTTCAATTCGTTTTTCATAATCATACAATACCTAACAATAATCGGAACTTTTTCCTCTATGGCAGATTAATTTCTTAGCTGGAGGATGAACCGACCATTGTAAGAATAGGATCTCAACGTCTGACAGCTATGTTTCCACAATTATATTTCAGTTATTTTCAGTCATGTTAAACTCTGTCAACACAAAGCTGTAAGATTTATTTACCTGAGCGTATGAGACCTGACCTTTCTCTACAATTTCTCTGACCTGCATCACACAGGCAAGGTGGCTCCTGTGGCAGAGGAAGCATGCAGTCACCATTTCTTCGACGGCTCCTCTACAAATTACTCTACCTTCATCAGTAAGATTCTCGTGATCTCGTTGACTATCAAGCCATTTTTTAATGTTTTCTTTTAATGATGCACTTGGATTTCAAGAATGTTGTTTTGGATGATCTAATTTAACAGCTTGAGAGTTAAGTAGAATGAGATTTTTCATCATTCTGAATTAATAAAAAAACTAGTTCTTAACATTTTGATCTGAGATAAGCTATAAGGTGCTCATAAAATGAATCATTTATCGTCTTTCGGCCCTTTTGAAATAATGATATTTGTAATGAGTACACATCGTCATTAACGTGATTTGATTTAGAGTATTGGTAGTCCCCTAATCTTTCTTAAATCTGTTGATGGAAATTAAATTTAAGTTTGAAATCATACAACTTTTACAACTAAAAAAATTCTGTCTTTAAATAATTTTGTTTCTTACCATCCGACGAGTTCATTTCAAATTCTCCCTCAATTGAATAATTTAAGCCATGGAGAATGTAACCTATCTTTTCATTGGTAAAAAACAAGACAAATTAAATAATTTCTCATTTAATGTTCATCTGAAACTAAGCTATCGTGAATTTGTCAGATTTGTGCGATTAGGGCAAAAGTTAGAATGTAATATAATAATGCTTTCTCCTGTTATATTACCATGGTTACTGTCAAGCACTGGGCAGCAAACTTACCTTTGTCAGGTAATGAAAATTCACGTAACTGGGGCATTATGTGTTCTCACTTTCCAAATGTCTGGGTTTTAATATGATGCCCAATGTCACTCAATATCAATCAATTTTGCTAACTCTGTATATTAAGTGAAAAGTTGAGAAGGCCTTCGTCAGACTTAGACAAAAGAGGCAAATAAACCTTAACCTGAAATTAGTGTCCTCAATCGTTAAATACGCATTTTAAGCATGTGGTATTGTGACGTACAAAATGCTCTTTGTACAAAATTTTTGCGAAAAAAAACGCTCTTTCGTAAAGCATACTTTCGTAAATAAACGCTCTTCTGACACTTCAAGCCTGGTGCGGCAAGCACGCTGCACTCCAACTGCAGACCCTAACTTTTCACCCTCTACGCCAAACACGCAAAAGGTCACAACCCAGAGAGTCGGAGTTGTCCCAGCATGGGCCGCTACGAAGTGGTGTCCGACATGGGCACCGCACGCATGGCCGCGTCCAGCAGCAGCAGCGGCGGAGGCGGCGGCGGCGGCCACCTGTCGACGTCCCAAATGTCCTCCAACAGCGCGTCGCTCAGCGCGGTCTCCAGAGACGGCTGCGATGCGCCCTACACCGCCCTCACTGTCGGCTGCTCTGCCTCCGACACGCTCGAGATGCACACGTCGTGTTCCAATGCTGGTGAGCGCAGGGGGGTGTTCCTGGTCAGGGTTTTGAGGTCTGATGCTGGTGAGCGAAGGGTGTTCTTGGTCAGGGTTTTGAGGTCTGATGCTGGTGAGCGAAGGGTGTTCTTGGTCAGGGTTTTGAGGTCTGATGCTGGTGAGCGAAGGGTGTTCCTGATCAGGGTTTTGAGAGATTTACTGTAGTTTAATGTTGGTGAAAGAAAGGTTTTAGAGATTCTCTTTTCTGATTATTAAATGATTTAGTCCAGTGATTTTTTGCTGAGGATTTTAACATTTTTTCTGATCCAAATTTTGAAAGATTTGCCCCGACGCTTTTGATTGAGAGAATTAAGAGCTTTGCTTTTGTAAACGTTCCTGTGTTCGAGGCTCATTACAAAGCGTTTCACCAATTTTTACACTGAGGAAATTGTCCACCAATTTTCGAATATTGATATTTATTACGTCATTATTTTGTTCTAACACAACTATGCTCATGTGATTGAATTTATTTTGAATATCATTACATGAATTCTTAAAATTCAGAGAAATGCTCAGAAGCACATTAATGTCTGCCACTTAAAATTTTCTTCTTTCAAAAATCAAATGGAATCATGACCAAATTAGTTGATATTATAAATTAGTCTCAGTTGAGTTTAAATTATACCGCGATACTGGAAAATCAAGGATTCTTATGAATAACTTAGTGCGGAATGATCTGCTGAGTTTTCTGTTAGTTACGTAAGAAGGTACGTAGGTTATTTGAAATTTACTCGAGGCTATAGTCTAAATTTTACTAAGAACGACATACTCAAATGAGCACTCTAAGTTCTTAGAAATTATGGTCTGACAGGAAAAGTTAAATTAATCTTTATTTTTGTCCAATTTGTCAGGCAGTGAAACCCGTATCACAGATACGCTCACCAAGTACTTCATGCTAAGCTAGCCAAAAGTATCGATGGTTACAAGCCAAAACCCATTTTTGAAGTTTCGTGGTGTATAATCTCATGAATTAGCTCTCGTTTTTACGTTTCCAAGCTGCACTCAATCTTATCGATCATTTAAATGTTTACAGTTTCAACTCTAATACAGAGCATTATTATAATTCTTCAGAATTTCCCTCTTCAGTCCATATAGAAATATAAACATGTAGAAAATAATTTATCAATCGTAAACTGTGAATTATCAATGAACCATTGATGCCTGGATGACTCTATCCTTCCGTAAATAACTCAGGGATTGATAAAAAAATCTATTCGTAATTAAGCGATGTGTAGACAAATCATTACCAATATTCATTGTCTTGATAGCCTACAGTTTCAGAAAAATTATGCAGTTAAGCACTACGCTGGTCGGAAAGTCCAAATTCTAACCTGACATTTGCATAGTTGACTACACAACCTTGTTGAGTTGTTCGCAGTGAAAAGACCTTCCTGAAACATTTCAGCTCTCGAAACCATTCTCTGAGAAACCCGAAATAGAATATTAACAAAGCATGGCATTGGATGCATGTGAACGTAGCTATTTCTATACGCCCCACAACACACGTATTCGGCTACACGTGTGTGCTGTAGGTAGATAAAGGAGCAGCAAAACGCAACATCTCCTGGGATGATCAGTGAAGCGATTAGCAGAAGCTTTTGGTGAACCAATAAAAGGAAGCTAAACAAATACAGGCCGAGGCAATCTCGCCGCGATTCACCGAAGCACAGACCAATCGTCGGACACACTGGCACGGAAAACGTTTGGCCCTAAATCGTATAAACCATTCCAGCAAACGTCGGCCTCGCGTTTGCTCAAACGTTCTAGCAAACACTGCAGATCGAGTAGCTCTTGTTGACTCAAGACTTTGATTGATTTCGGAATAAAAAGGGCATTGTGAGAGCTTGTGAGCCAAATCCGTGCTTGAGAAGGGGAGATACATTCATAAAATCTTCGCGAAGAAATGTAGACGCTTGGCAGAAGTATGTACTCTGAACGATAGCGCTCTGAATCGCTCGTTGTAAATAAATTAAATTCATTTTGCCAGAAATGAAATTCATGTGTTTGCAGGAGCTACGTCCCTCTTTTTGGAGACTTTAAGATTGTTTTATATCCTTCGATTTAGAGCACTGCAGAATTGGAAAAAAATTACAAATACTTTCTGCATCATTCTAAATTTTTGCTCTATTTAGCCCATGCTCTGGCGCTCAACAACAAAATATTATTTGGTTATTTGGATAATTTTCCCTCATTTCCATCCAAGCAAGCAACTACTGTGTGTTGTTATTTATCATTAACCAAGAAGTTTTTGAACAAAATTGACCGGTATTTTTCCTCACGATACATTGCATTTTTTAAAATAATAAATTCAATTTTCACTGTCGCAAGTTTGGCTCGTAAACGAAAGGTAGCGGATGCTAGGTTTTTAAATCGTTTGTATTTTATCTATATCATTCAAATAGCTATGAATTATTGGGAATGTGGTTAAGGAGATGTATAGATACACTATCTATATATAAAGCATATTATGATAGTGGGAGATGGTAATCCTTCCCTTATGCTCACCAGTCAAATATATTCATCCCAATATACACATGACTTATACGATGTATTTCTACCTCGGAGGCATTGAAATCCGTATCGCGGATTCAAGCATCAAATACTTCGCACCATACCGGTCAAAAGTATAAAAGGTTAAAGTTCAAGAAAATACATGCATTCGTATAAATTCAGAAATCTATTGAATAAAAATGATAGTAAAGATAGCTGATTTGAAAATCATTTTAATAAGTGAACGTTTCGGCTTCAAGCTCAAGCCATTATCAACACCTGTAAAAGCGAATTGAAATACAGAAAATATGACATGGATAAAAAACAAAAAGAATACAACTTAAAATTGTACAAAAAACTAGGGAATGGAGAGATTATACTGCATCATTTTTGAAAATCAGGCCACTTCTAACTGGAATGATGACAACATCGAATTTAGATGAGAACATTGAAGTCTATTAGTATTGTTAATATAGGTATTTATTTAGTGCATCGCGTATATACATTAACGTAAATGCTTAAATCTATCATTACCATCATTATGGGTATTGATTTCATGCATGACGTCTTGCATACGTTTTGGTAAATGCAGAAATCTATTATCATCATTATAGGTATTGATTCTGTACACTATGTCGTATGTAGATGTACACTCCCGTTAATGCAGAAATCTGTCGTTTTTATCAGCGTAGCTATTGATTTTGTGCACCACGACGTTAATACATTTGCTTAAATGCAAAAATCTATCATTGTGATCATCATAGAGACAGATTTGGTTCATGACGTCGTATGTAAATTATCGTAAGTGCAAAAACCTACAATGGTCATTTTAGGTATTGATGTAGTTCCTGTAGTGTCTTTAGGACGTTGTATTTATGCACACTCGCGTAAATGCACGAATCTACCATTACCATCACTCTAGATATTAATTCAGCGCATTACGGCGCCCGTCAGTGTACTCGTACCACGGGTGGTGGCAGGAGGCACAAATCCACCATTACCATCACTCTAGATATTAATTCAGCGCATTACGGCGCCCGTCAGTGTACTCGTACCACGGGTGGTGGCAGGAGGCACAAATCTACCATTACCATCACTCTAGATATTAATTCAGCGCATTACGGCGCCCGGCAGTGTACTCGTGCCACGGGTGGTGGCAAGAGCCCGGCGGGCGCCAGTTCCTGGTGGTGACCCCGGCATCTCGAGCCAGCACGGGGGCGCGGCGGCTGTGCCTCGTGCTGGAGGGTCACGGCCAGCCCGACTCCGGGGCGCTCACCGTCTCCTCCTCCACCGGCTACTGCAGCAGATACGTCGCGCCTGACCACCACATGCACATCGCGCTCAACATCACCAGCAGCGGTGAGTGATGTGTTGTGGTGATGGGTGTGGGGTGATGTGTTGTGGTGATGGGTGTGGGGTGATGTGT
>JACJUY010000318.1:169425-193580 GCA_014220935.1 Platorchestia sp. MABIK
AGCAGCGGTGAGTGTGGTGTGATGTTCAGCAGCGGTGAGTGTGGTGTGATGTTCAGCAGCGGTGAGTGTGGTGTGATGTTCAGCAGCGGTGAGTGTGGTGTGATGTTCAGCAGCGGTGAGTGTGGTGTGATATTCGGCAGTGGTGAGAGCGGTTTGATATATTGAAGTATTCTTATGATATGCTTTTATAAATGTATATTGTTATCAACATCATTAGCAGTGGTGAGCGCGGTGAGATGTGTCTGAATTAAAAATTGTTTTTTAATTAACATATTAAGTGCTAACTCCATAAGCTCTAAATAAATGTACAGCAGATTATTTCTTGTTTTTCGCTAAACAAGAAGCCACATTTCCCCATAGATAAGTAACATTCCTAAGGTAAACATCCTAAATTACCGAGAACGATAAAATCATTAAAAAATTCATCCTTTTGACATTGGCGATGTGGTATCCCTATGTCAATTTTCACAAACATTGTTGAATACGACAAAAATCCCTCAAATATTTCCATTTTTGACATTGCAGGCACTGCAAGCATCACCAAATGCTAAATACGACAAAAATCATTCTAACATTCCCTTTTTATACATTACAGGCAATGCAGATTTCACCAATTGCTAAGTACGACAAAAATCCACATCATTCCCATTTTTACATTGCAGACACTGCGAGCTTAAAACCAAATGCTAAATACAACAAAATCCACATCATTCCCATTTTTACATTGCAGGCACTTGCGAGACCCTTGCAGCGAGCGCAGCCTCAGGAGCACGCAGATCAGGCCACGTGGCCCACCAAAGCAGATGCGGGTTCACCTCGCTGCTGGTCGTGTTTAGCACCCTCACATCTACTGTTTTAACGACAGCGTGCTGCCTCTCCAAGCGACATCGGCTACACTTATAATTATTAGACTGCATTACCATTATTGGCTGGGCCGGTCTTCTAAGAGGTACTCTAGTGTTGCTCGCCGGACATCCATGGTCTGCCAGTACTGCTACGTTCTGTATCGAAGTATATCATGTTGACCTGGAGATGCAGCAGCTCGTTGTATCCGAGATCTCCTATGTGTGAGGGAAATTATACTTGTAGAGTCCAGTGCAAGGTTCTTTGTACGTGATCAAGTTGCTATGTGTTTGGTAGTTTCAGAATCTTGACGAGTTTGCAGGCTTTCGATGCAAGTTTTGTCGTAGTTTCTATGCAAATTAACCACCAGACTGGTTGTAGCAAAGTTATTTTATTTGAGAAAACGTAACGTTTAACATATCTCAGTTGAGGAATACTGTGACCAATCGTTTTTGTTCTTTTGAATGAAGTGTTTTAGATGATCAGTTTTCCCTTCTTACATGAAATAGAAGCAAGTAAAAAGTTACCTTATGGCCAAAAAATACAGATGTTTGATTAAAACTTGGCATATCCGTTGATGTGACTCATCCTAATTAAGAATACTACCAGTTTGCGTTACAAGAGTATTTCAAGTTCTAGCTCTTCGATATCTTTAGCTTGTTGGGCATTGATGAATGTGGTTGAGTGGCTTTCTACTGATCAGAAATCGTACGTCAAAAAAAGCGCTTCGAGTTAAAAGAGAAAGCAACCATGAATCGTTTAGGTGTGGATGAGCAAATAATACGTTATCACAGTACGAATACTTAAGCGTATTCTTTGTAAGTCAATGCCACAAATATAGTCATTTCGGGTAGTTGCCATGCTTCCGGTAAGAGGAGAGTTTTCAGTTATTTAACCGACCGTATTTATGTGAGTTTTGCCGTACTTGATTAAAATTTAAGTGTAATTTTTCACATGTTCTTTTGGAAATGAGTGCAATTTTGCATAATTTGTTTGCAATTGTGCTTTCGTTATATATATATTAGGTGATAAGGAAGATTTTTTGTACTGTTGGAATAAATTGAAATATTTTCATAACGTAATTCTACGACCTTTCCGCCATGATTAAGGGTCTTTAAGCAGTAAAAAAGGGCGTTAGGATTTAGGCGTTGCCGATATCTTCGTAAGAGACTTGTACGTGTCCCCAGCTACGCTAAGGAGCGTTGGTTAGCGTCGATCCTTCGGTTATTTTCGTTTTATCGACGACGTTTTCAAGTCCAGCAGCGTTTGCTATATCCATAAATATTTTACAGTGAACGAAGAGGAGTGACTCATTTTTAGAGTGCATTATTGTTTAATTTTCGAGTAGGGTGATAATTTGACTTCGAATTGTGTGTCTTCAGAGAAAGTTTGCCAAAACTGCCTCTCCAATTTCGGATATATACACAAAGCCTCTTCAAACTCGTTTTCCTGAAAAGATGTTTGTGCGTTTCCATAATTTTATTTCTGACTTGAAAACGGTTTCATACTTCAAGAAAACTTCGATTTAGAGACCAATAAAATTCGAATTAAAATTAAAGTTTCGTTGCTTTATTCCAGTTTTGACTTCGCTTCTGCGTGGATTTTAAGACACCCTGTGCAAACGTTGAGTTGTCTTAGCTAACTAAATATACATATACTCTGCGCCAAGCAGTAGTTGCCGCGAGTGCGGTAGTAAGGTAAGACTTGGTCCTTAGACATTAAGGTAGAAAAAAGTAAGATAGAGGGTAGTCCAGCATGCATGTATAGTCGTTGTACAGCGTTTATGCTTAGCAAATAGAGTTCTTAGGATAAGTGTAAAACTTTCTTGATAAAAGACGTTTCCTTTGTTCTTGATTTTCGTTTCTCAAAATGGATTTTGGTGTTCCAATGCTGCGCAGTCCATGTCCATTCCTTGCGTTTCATCAGCAGTGTGTTCCTAGCTGTCGTATTCTGAGCCAAGAAATCGTGACCATTGCTTAAGTTCCAGATAAAATTAATGTATCTCAGGCTGTTCCAAGGCTTGCCAATTATTAGCCATTCAGAGCTTGTAGCAACAGGCTAAAATTTAGGCACCTTCCTCGCCACGCTACTTCCTCGCCTCATGATAGTAAAGTTCCCCCTCAACTTCAAACTGACCCGCACTTTCGCTGAGAATTTTCGGTGCGGTTGCAATCAATTCGTTGTTTTAAAAAACGTATCTTCGCAACAAAACAGTGCGGGTGCCAGACGTCAAGGTCACATAACACACTCGCGTTGAGGGATAGCGAAATAGATGAATTAATTCACGGGTTTGTCACGCATTTGATTCGGTAACCCTCAGGCAGGGAATTTCAGAGATTTCTTGATCCATAGGCAGATACAGGAACTGAGACTTTAATTCACGAGCTATCAGTGTAAAAGATAGGCGTTAATTCACGAGCTTTCACTGTAAAAGATAGACTTTAGTTCACGAACTGACAGTGTAAAAGATAGACTTTAGTTCACTAACTGACAGTGTTAAAGATAGGCTTTAATTCACGAGCTGGCAGGGTAAAAGAAACTTTCACTCAGGGGAATGTGGTGTAACTGATGCTATAACCAAGGGACAGGTGGTGCAAGCGATACCTCGAGATATGGGCAGGTATTGTAACAGAACTATGACCCAAGGCTAAGAAACATTGAACATGACGCCCCAAGTTCCGACATTGTCGTCTGCTAAAATCTGTGATGTGCCAAACGTCGTTACTCTGCCAATGGATCATTCATCACACCCTATGTTTCGAAAACTCTGCATACTAATGTTTTTTTTTTTTGTCTAGTTTCATCTGCTAAAATACATATAACTGGTCTTCAAAGAACGTCAAAAATGAGTGGTATTAGCCATCTCGAATTTGTGCTGAAGTCTGAAAATAAATGGATAATTCATGCACTTCTAATCTGAGTTGCTGTGATAATTTGGCCCCCAGATTTTAATTGTTGCTATTGTATGTGTTAGATGTACAAATAACATCAATCAGGTAAAAAATTAAAGTAACTCAGAGGTCGCAAGTGAGTCAAGGACTGCAAGGAGGTGTTATGAATTCAAGAAAAAGGCTTTGCTAAATTGGGCTTCAAGATCATCTATCCTTTGTATTGAAGTCATATTACGTACAGTATAACGTAGGCAGAAGCAGTATTACGGACGCGATCGCACACTCGAATTGCGTTTCTACTAAATGAATTCTGAACACAGTTCGGCTTACTGGTTCATTTCCAGCTTTGGTTTCTGGAAGCTTAGAAGCTGTGCCACAATCTATGGAGTCCCAAGCCTTGGTCACCGTAAAAATTTCACCTTGTCAAACAATTCGGAACTAGAGTCGAAATTTCATCCGGAAAGCATTCGTGGCCCAGTGCTTTGGTTGCAGCTGTCTTGTTTGTGTTCCGTGTTGTATGTTGAATGTAAATTACTTAGCTCTTGAATCACAACATGTAAAGGAGCAAAAGGTCTTTGTGATAATTCTGGACACGTAGCTCTTGCAATTACATTTCAAACCCTTTCCACTGGAGCAAAGCTAATTAAAAATAATCTTTTAAAGACGTGTTCGTTTTCAGCATTGCTCTTACTTTAACAGGAAGGAATACCCTCAGATTCTTTGGAATTGTGAAAGCAATAACACGATCGAAAACTTGTCAGTTGTGATTAACTTGTTGACAAATTTTCAGAGTCTTAAAAGTTTCTTGAAAGTCAAAGTCTTGATGATGAAAAACATGATGATGCCAAGGCTTCCCAGTGAAAAGGGCTTGAAGAACAATAGAGCCTCCGTACAGTGATTGTATACATAGTAGTAGTGCCTAGTGGTGTAAAAATGTCTATCGTTGGCCACCTAAGTAGTTCAATAATAATAATACTCTAATAGCTCTTTCATAGTGTAACTATTAATGTCATCCATGTTGGTTTGGCTGCTTATAGGACATGCTTTCATTTGTTTATTTTTATAATTTTTTTGAACATTGATTTTTCTGTAAGTATTCCTCTCAGTCAAAAATTTGCTTTCCGATGGTCAAACATTCACACTGATGTGTTATGAATTGATTAGTTTGATTTCATTGATCAAGCTAATTTAATTTCTTCCTGTAATTTCACACAAAAAAGTTTTGTTCTGGTATTTCAGACAGCAAATTTTGGTGGTAAATTTCAATGTTGAAAATGAAGATAAACTCCTGAGTAGCTAATTATGAATCATTTATTCTCGTACCATGAGTGACGAGAGTAAAAGAAATTGCAGATAAAACAATCATGTACAATACCGCAGCTTAGTGCTTAGACTAGATGCATAATTACATCGTGTGTGTAGGTCTCGCAGTCTGTGTTGAATTTTGACGCACCTAATGTAGAGGTGCCAAGCTAACGAAACAAACGACCCACAAACTCAGTAACGAACACAAAATATTTCTGACGTACATAGAACAGCAGTAACTTGAAGAACAATGAAAAAACCAAAATTTCCTCCGCCGTTCTTGAACGTGCGCAACAAAATCGATTTTTTCGAATTATTTACTAACGGTATTACGTGAAATTGAAGATTGAAGATTAAGTGAAAATCCCGCACCTTCGTCTCGTGAAGCAGCTCATGTCGTTCCCTCGTACAGTTGTCGAGTGACGTGCAGCCTCGTCCAGAGTGCCAAATTATTCGTTCAAATTGAGTGTAAGTAAGTACTGGGAAATAGCTTCCGGCGTGTAAACCTGTTAGACAATCCCTGTTTTATATGATCAAGAGTTCATTCTTTCGCTCGTGTCTCTTCTTGATCTGATTCGTTTCTTTGTCTGATGTATGACTTCGCTCGAGTTTTCATGTCAATTATAAACCGAGTTAGTTTCGTGCAGTGCTCAAGTGAAGTCTCGGTCTGCTACGTTTCCTTCTTTGCTCGCATACATTCCTACAATCTTGGTCGGCTTGATGAATGTGCAGTATTCTTTAATAGACGTGACGATATCAATACAATCAAAATGTTGTTACTTCACTGATATTTAAGCTAACAGCTTTCGGTGTTTTTCTATTTAATTTGATGAGAAAGTGGCGCATGTTGTAAAGAAGCCATGCTAAGCCACTTCGAATGTAAATTAAGAATTAGATTGCAAATCTTTATCATTATTTGAAGCGGAGTAAATTGACTCTGAGAACCATATCAAGTACTACGGAACTAAAACTAACTACCTATGCAAACATTGATGCTAACGACTAGTAGAACATAGAGAGTATGATTCAGCACCTGTAAATTCAATCGCTCTACGACACGCAAAAAAACTTTCAGCCGGTAATGCATGCTTCATGTAAGTACATTACAATGCCAGTATGATTCTTTACAATTTTGTGTATAAAATTAACGCAGAACACTTTCATCTTTTTCAAAACGAAGCCTTTCTCTTCGTTCAGCAGATACTCTTTTCCCTGATGCAATTTTCATTCTATTTTTTAGAAATTCATTCGCCTAACATTTGAAAAAATTCTGATGATTCTATTTGCCCGAATTTCCTGCCTGGATTGTTTTCATTTACTCTCATCGCTTCATATCATGCACCCTTCCGGTAATAAATACTCAATCATCTCTGTATATAGCTCCATTAATCCCTTCACCAATAATAATCCATTTGAGAGTTGACGGCGATTCGCTTGCATTAAGCACAGAAAATAGTCAAACTTTCGTGTATTCTTCGAGAATGCTGTCCAATACTACGTGAAATCGAGATGCATATAAATGTATGTATAACTATGTTTTAGTCATGAGCTGCAGTGATGCGGGAGTAGAACACTGGTATAGGACATCAACTCTTTGTCAGATTCCGACTGTATTTACAGTATCCTGATGTTAAACATCAGTGAACAGCATTGATCTCTCAACACACGCACCTGTAGGTGAGCCTGCTAAATGGAAGAACAAAATGTCTTGTTACACAGATAGAGAAAATTTTACTGCATTCTTATACCACAGTTTTATTGTTTCAGTTATTGAAAAACCAATGAAAAGCTTGTCAATTAAAGGCTATGAAGACAAACAACACGCAGAAACCCCAGAATCACGGACGAAACAGCTAAGTTCTGAAAACTACGTCGCATCGATTGATTTCATTTGAAAAAGAAATGAAACAAAGTTCCGAAAACTACATGGCATCGATTGCTTTTATCTGAAAAAGAAACATAATTTTCTAAATATCCTGGCCATAAAATTAATTTTCTAAGATCAAACGTTAGAAATTTTAAATTAGAAGGTTCACCTGCATCGCAAGTAGCAGAACGGGTTGCTGGCGGCAGCAGAGTTACTACGCTCTTCTTCGCGCTGTGCAGCGGCATGTGTGACTTCTGAGTTTGGTTGCACTATTGCACTTCATGGTGTATAGTGTGATGGCATATCTCCATGGTGTATCTTGTGATGGTATATCTTCATGGTGTATTTTGTGTTGGTATTTCTTCATGGTGTATCTTGTGATGGTATATCTTCATGGTATAAATTGTGATGGTAAATCTTCATGGTGTATCTTGTGATGGTATATCTTCATGGTATATCTTGTGATGGTATATCTTCATGGTGTATCTTGTGATGGTATATCTTCATGGTGTATCTTGTGATGGTATATCTTCATGGTATATATTGTGTTGGTATATCTTCATGATGGAGATTGCGATGTAACTTCTCAATGATGGAGATTATACAACCTTCATGATGGAGAGTGTGATGTGTCTTTTCGATGATGGAGATTATTCAATCTTCACCGTGGTGCAGATTGTGATGTGACTAAGAAAATAGAGATCATACAACCTTCACAATGGATATTGGACGCGGTTTTCAGAGTTCATATTTCGATACGATGTTGCAGATTTACAGGCTGAGATTGTGATTTGATCTGATTAACTGAAAAAAATGAAATATGATAGTTGGCTACAACTTGGTATCCTCAGTTTGTGACGTGATTATGCGGGTAAGGATTTTTTATGGTCTTGAAAGGATTTTATGTGGTCTTGAAAGGATTTTATGTGCTCTTGAAAGGATTTTATGTGGTCTTGAAAGGATTTTATGTGGTCTTGAAAGGATTTTACGTGGCCTTGAAAGGATTTTATGTGGTCTTGAAAGGATTTTATGTGGTCTTGAAAGGATTTTATGTGGTCTTGAAAGGATTTTATGTGGTCTTGAAAGGATTTTACGTGGTCTTGAAAGGATTTTATGTGGTCGTGAAAGGATTTTATGTGGTCTTGAAAGGATTTTATGTGGTCTTGAAAGGATTTTATGTGGTCTTGAATGGATTTTATGTGTTCTTGAAAGAATTTTATGTGGTCTTGAAAGGATTTTATGTGTTCACGAAAGAATTTTATGTGTTCTTGAAAAAATTTTACGTGGTCTTATGTGACAATATGACTGATTCAGGCGACTGATTTTGTGGCACAATCGTTAACATTGCGGTGTGTTTTTAAACGATGAAGGTTGAGACTTAATTTTGTAGTCAAATATTGTATTACAGTAATTACAGTATGTTCTTTGAAGGTAAAGATATGAGGTTGATATTGAAAGTTAAATGCTATTAAGATGCCGGTATCTGAGATTATGAAACTATAAAACTTCAAAGATCAAATCACGAAATGATTAATAAATTAAATTACTATTTATGTATCGTGAAACAATTTCGAGCATCAGACTAAGATATTGCATGGTAAATAGGAAGGTTACCATTAAAAAATATATCCAAAGAGACCGATGCAGGTAAAGTAAAGAACAAAAATGTGTTCTAAGATAAAAATTCAAGCTGATGAGTTGATTTTAAAACGTAACCAAATTAAAAAAGTTAAAAGCGTGTCAGTTATTTTAACTAACGTTTGTTGAATAAAATGACTGGTTGATTTTTATGGTAGAAATACAGCTATAAATAACGATGTTAATATGGTGCCATAGTTATGCTGTATATCCTAACCATCTAGAGGGGGTAATATTCACACAGGCATGATATATTTAATAAGACCTAAATAGTTTATACATCAGTTACAATAGATCTATGTACTCATGCACACTCTTATAGGTGATGCATTCATTCAAACTTAGAAAACTTACATTGTCATTCTGTTTAATTTATTCACTCATTAAGGTTGCATTTATAGTTTGAACATCCATTTAAAATTATACATCTTTATGTTTGCTGACAACTGTATCATTTACACTCTTTTTGGTGCATCTGTTCGTTTAAACATATATTTAGTTCTCATCCTCATCAATTATTGCATTTCTAGATCAGATTGCTAATTGATGTCAAGTCCTAACTAATCTAGAGGAGGCCCTCATGCTATTTTATAAATTAAATTGTTCAGATCAAGACACTATTTGATCTCGTTTTTCAGACCAAACACAATCTCTAGAATTAGGTCACTGTGTAGTCTCAAAAATCAAATTACCTTCCATTCTCTGATACAAGATCACTTAATCTCAAGAATAACATCACCCTAAAATCACTATGTTATCACTATGATCTGATCACTATCTGACCTCTGGATGAGTCCATCATCAGCCCCTGGGATCACTTCTCACTAAGTCACCACTAGGATCTGATCACCACCTGACCTCTGGAGCATCACTTCTCACTGTCACCACTAGGATCTGATCACAATTTGACCTCTGGAGCATCACTTCTCACAAAGTCACCACAAGGATCTGATCACTTTCTGACCTCAGGCTTAGTTCACCATCAGCCCCTGGCATCACTTCTCTCTACTCATAGCGTTAGCGTGAGTGTGCATAGCGTTAGCGCCAGTAGCAATGTTGTGTGAGACCGTGCGTAGCTATACCCTAATTTTAGGAGCCTAGAAAACCATCGCGTCTGTGGGAGGTTTGGTGTATGTATTTGAAACCGCCTGAACAGTAAACAGTCTTGTAGTAAGTAAGTTAAGGTATCTACCACGCAGCGTTGTTCAACGTCCTTCGCTGTCGTTATACATTTTCTACATCGATTGATAACGTAATGGCTTTAAATTTGTTGTTGAAGACCTTATTTTATGTCTTTTTGCTTTTGCGTTGTTTTCAAATTATGGTTTTAGACGTAACTGGAGTTTGGTTACGGGTAGGTAGATGTTATGATTTTCGTGTACAAACCTAATAGAAGTCTACTCGTTACTTAACTACAATAATGATCGTAATCAGTAAGCGTTCCCGACAGCCTTTGAAACACAATCAGACCTTCTAATTCAAGTAGCATTGCAGTATGCCAATCTTGACTCTTGCGTTCGCTCAAAGCTTCAAAAATACTATTCACTTCTTACTATCTAATTTTAAGCGCAGAAACCATTACAAATCGATCCCCGAGTATTTCGGAAGCTCTCTCCTCAAGCCCAATTTCGAATGCATTATAGAGAAGACATCCAACACCGCAGGCGTTAGTGCGGCACCTCTTCCTTCATTCCAATTCGTCTATTGTCTACAAAAAGCCCATGCATACATTTACGACCGCGGATAAAATGATCAAGTCTGCTCGTAGAAGAGTAGAAAAAAACAAGAAATGATGTCTGTGGTTGACATCGCGTACCACTGCGTCGATTGTGGCATATTTATTATGGTAAATGACCGAAATTTTGGCTTCTTTTTACATGACAGAAATTTTAGCTTCTTTCCCATTGAAATGAAGTTAGCTTTCAGAGAGGAAAAAGTAAATACTGTATTGCAAAATTTTACAGTGTACTTCAATGGGCAAACGTGTACTCTGTATTAACGAATTTTACAGTTCAAGTGAAATTACTATGGACAAGAACCTTGTGACACAAATTAAATGATCTCAAAAAAATAAACGATTTTAAAAGTTTGATCATTTTTAATTTTATGTGTTAGTTCACAAACGCAGCACCACATGTGAAGGGCAGTACAGGTAACACTCGAGAAATTTAATAATATACAAGTACTCAAGTTTAATGTTCCTGTTTTGAAAATTAATATGTTCGGTAATTTCTCCTCTTGGGTAAATGCCACAGCCTGGTCTGGTTGAAATTGGGAAAAAACACTATAAAAGGGAAAAAATCTTTATATATTCTTAGAAGACATTTACTTTTTGCTACGGTTTAGTTTCAAAACATGCGTTCATTTTGAAAATATTACTCCTTTGGCTTTCTAATTCTTTTTCTATCTATCTTGGTAATACATAACATGTATATACATAGCAATATTTGTAGCTCCTCCCTTTAGGTCGTGCGCCATCAGCTTGTTCTGAGTAAACAGATATTTCTGCGTAGGTGAGCGAAGTTTTCTGTTGTAAAAAAACATAACTTTGTTGGTTTCAGTTCTGTGGAAATCAATATGAAATATCAAAAAATTTTACAAATAAGATTTAGTTCTCTTTTCACGACCCTAACTCCTCTTCATTACCCATGAAAGATATTTCCCGCAGCATAAAGGATGATAAAAATAACTAACCACATATTTTTAACCGACAGCCAATACATTTTTAACTCATGCCAAAAACAACAAAGTGCTGTCTCTCAGTGCTGGAGGCCTCATAGTTTTAACTCAATGTGTCATATCAAATTCCTTCCACTCCACGAATTGATCTGAAAATGTAACGTTGGCACAGTGGATTTATAACTAAAATGTTGCTGGTTCATACCGGATCGATTATGGAAAATATAGCTTTGACACACTGGATTTATGAATAAAATGTGGTCTTGTACATACAGGATTGATTATGGAAAATATAGCTCTGTCACACTGGATTTACTAAAATGTTGCTGGTTCATACTGGATTGATAATAAAACATGTTGCTCAGTTACTTCGTTGTCGCAGATGTAATGGGTCACGACGGATTTATAATTAGAGTGTTTTTTCGTCACATCGGATTTGCAAACGAAAATGTTGCTTCGTCTCGACTGATTTCACCTGCAGATGTTGCTTGGTTACACCTGATTAATAACTGCACGTCACGCTGGGTTCAGAAATTTAAAAAAAAACAATACGAACAGCAATAATTCAAAATGAATTGTCAGAATCATCGAAAAAATCTGCTTTTCTTTATCATCTTTGAAACATTTTTCATATTTAATAACAAATGTACAGTCTTCCTGCATTGCAACAGCATTTTTCTGTTTAAAAAATGCTCATTTAAGTTTCTAAAAAAATGTCAACAGAGTTCTTGTTAGCGCAACTTCAACGCCTACAAAAAATTTCTGCGTGATGAATATGGTTGCTCACAAATTATTTAAACTTGGAGCCTTGTAGATCGCGAACTCAGCGCAAAATTAGATTCGAATATAAAATCGTTTTCATGTTGTGTAACACGTAGGAGAAAGGTCGAAAATTTGCTTTCTGAAGAGCTGAAAATATTTGTATTTTTTAAAAAGACATTTGCAAAACCTGTCCTTCCGTGCCCAATGCCAGAGAAGGAAATATAACCCACGGCTGGTTTTTCTATTGAAAACATGTTTCCCATCATCCAACTCATGAAATTTTGCTTTGGATTAAAAATTCCGGAAAAGTCCCTTCGATGTAATGCCATAGGAGAAAATTTGTCCATAAAGTGTATCCTCACTTGAAAAAATAATAAAAGTGTTTCCATGATCGCAAAGAAAGCAAATCCAACCTTGAGTTTCAGTGTAAAATCAAATCCATGTATCCAGAGAATCCACGAGGAAGAACACATCAGCGGCAGAACGCCTATTGTTTTGAATAAGTAAAAAGATTCTTTATTAATGATTACCCTGCATTTTCCGAGGGCTCGTATCTGTAATGCACAGTACCACTCTAAGTATATTGGTGCTTAAGGTATTAAAATTGTTCACTTATGAACAGTGTCAATCATATTATTTCAATTAGTGAAGTCAATATGACATTCATGCATCCTCAAAAATACTACATTGAAAAAGAACAACACTGTAAAATTTAACTCAGACTCTTGAATAATGTGAAATTTATTAGAGTGAAATTCGATGATTTTGTAAAATTCCTGCAAAAAATTAAAGATTGAAGAAGCAAGATTTCAACAACTGCACACAAAATCCACCTTTTGTAGTCTCAGCTCTCATGGCAACATCATGTGCACTTTATTTTACTGATCAGTCGTTATAAAAAGGCGTCGACAGGCTTGGTTCGAGCATCCAGGCTTTATTCTGAGCTGTGTACATTTTAAGCATTACGTTAGTGGCAAAACTTGCAACTTTTCTAATGATATTCCAATTTGTACTTGTAAATTTCCGCTATATCTGTACAGTTACCCTCAACACGAATCTTGGGAAAGCTCTATGAACCGATGTCTTGTATGAACTTACCTTTGCGCTGTTGCAGCGGCATCTAACGTCTCGTAAAATTTGCTTTCCAAGGTTCGTATTTTGAAGCCTATATACAGATATCTGTAAATGTATTTATATAATTTCCTATAATATCATCACGACGAGAAGAACTATGCAAGACCGTAGACTTAAATGATAGATTTGATGATGCTCGTGGCCTATCTCTCATCCGTAAACGTGGTTTTCGAGAGCTGTGAAATCATGCAATGGTGTTTTTTTGCGTAAATATACATGTTACTGTATAAACAGTGAGTAAAAATTCAGTTACTGCAGATCACCTGAATTTTTTGCGCATTGTTTTTCATCAGAAAACAAACACTTAAAATTTCAAAACCTCAAAAAATCGGTGACAATAAACGTGAAATTATTGTCATCCGCACGATGAGAAACAAATTCGCATTTCATGAGCGCTTCCAAAAGTTTTTCAAGTGTACATCTTTGCATTGGCTGCTCGGAGATCACGGTTGGATGAGAGGACGCCAGGATCGTCGATGCCTCGGCTTTATAAATATTGTAGCAAGTCTTAGCTCAGTCAAAGAATATCTCTCACAACTCTTCCTTACATTTAACTCTTCCTTTATCTCTATCCGTCACACATGACAGGTGCATACGTACGAGTGCGAGCGATGTGTTTTGGCGTGTGCTCGAGGTATGAAACTTCAGACGGGTTTTGGCATGTGTCATCAAGATTGAGTGGCCATGTCACATCAGGTCAGGTTCATATCAAGACCTGTCAAGTTCACCTGTCAAGCGTGACGGGGGTTATAAAGAGCACGTTCAGGCATTCAAATTACTCAATAAACCTCATGTATTTAATCACTCCTAGCGATGAGTTATTTTAAAACGCGCCTGATTTTATACGAGATTGAAACGTTCCGCTTTGAAAAACTGCATAACTGTATCTATTTACGAAATATCAAATGGTCTTTTCATGAACATTTACTGGCTTCTCCCAGGAGTGTAAAATATCATTCAAATGGATACCAAACGCTTTCAATAGCAGTGCAATAATAAGTGAGGGCCGTAAAGAAATACTGAGCAAATTTTGTACAGAGGGATAATGCACCCTTCACCCGGTGCGCTCTAATCCGTCCTGTTGGTAG
The DNA here is from genome assembly GCA_014220935.1 of Platorchestia sp. MABIK. NCBI lineage: Eukaryota > Metazoa > Arthropoda > Malacostraca > Amphipoda > Talitridae > Platorchestia > Platorchestia sp. MABIK. Next base: position 183,633 of record JACJUY010000318.1, read on the forward strand.
TGGACAGTTTCTTTCTTGGGATTGAGATTCATGGTGGGCACTGGTTCCTATTGTCCCCTGAAGATTTTAAAACACATTCAGATTTTTTTGCTATTTTGGCCAAGTTTTCTTTTCTCTGAAATCGAGCTTTTTTGTTCTGTGAATCTCAGATAGTCTTTTAGTTTTCTTAAATCAAGAAAAGCTTTTGCCAAAGTGAAATCGAGACAAACTTTCTGTACTGTGATATCATAGGTAATTTTTTCTCCGTCTGAAATTTGAGGCAAGCTTTCTGCTCACTGAAGTCGAGCCATTTTTAAAACGAGTTTTGAACAGGGCTCGATTTCAGAGAGCAGAAAGCTCGGCCAGAACAGTTGAATTATCTGGATGAGTTTTAGAACCTTCAAATAGTTCCTTTCTTTAAAAAAAATCGTCCCTGACTTCAAAATACACATTTGCCTCCTACCAATGGTGAAAATTTTTTGAGGCACTTGAACTGGAAGTTTTTTTTCGAACTGTCGATAGGCTCGAACTTGAGCGAGTCTAGTTTCTTCCAGAAATTTCTATATTTTTTGGAGCTTGAAGCGTTTTCAATATTTGTGAATATTCTTTTAATTAGAACTATATCTCCTGCATCTGCGATATTCAACACCGCTGTCGGTAAAAACTGCTTCGTAAAATTGGTTCGCCTGCTGTTTTCTATTACAAATGAACGCCTTATACTGAATTATTAAGTTAAAAAAATGTAATTCACTAAGCCTGTGTTCAGAATTTCTGCCAGTTTGAATCAAAATTCAAAATTGGGTATTTTTAAAATCCTCATTCTAAAAATCCTCATTCTTCAAACACGTACTTGACTGGGGTGTCAAAAATTGAATTTAACTCTTTAATTGCCGTATTACCGTCAGGGAAACACCTTTGTGTAGATTGAATACATCACCGTGAAAAAGTTAATGCGTCAATTGACTAGAATGGTATTAATGGTCTACTGCTTTTAAGGGATTTGAATTTATTTCTCATTAACGGATTTAACTTCTCATGTACCTATTAAATGCGCTGACAGCCACGTGTTCATACAATTCATAAGACGAAAAAAGTAGATTTAATAAGTCAACTGTCAAAAACAAAAGCTTCAAGCATCATTTAATGGATTTAAAATGTCAATGGTCATAATTGAATTCATAACATGAACTGTCAAATATGATATCGGTGACCGTGAATTGCAAAATTGAATTCATCCAGAAAATATTTAGGAGCATATTTACAGTTCACCTCATCGCACACTAACCAGTCTAACTTTTTTGCCGGGGCATATAAGATTTTAGCCGCCGATGTATTGTTTTTTTCCTGGGGCAGGCAAAATTATAGATGCAGCAGCGAAAAAGTTCGATTGGGTCTTGCGCACACCAAAGAAATCAAGTCCCGTAAACTCTCTCTCTGTGATATTCTATGGTTCTAAATCCTCTATTTAACAATAAATTTCGTCTTGCGACTCATTGAATTTAGTTTCCAATGTTCCTCTTGGGACTTAGCATCAGATGTGTAGGTTCATGCTTATAGGGGCTTCGTTTCAACTTTCACACATGTTATTGTAGTATGAAAGACTCGCTACTTCATCTCAAACATCTGCACTTTCGCGCTCAAAAATTTTAACTCGTCACATTCTTTCAGGAAAATTGAATCTGTCCTTCCTATCGATTGTCCTACAAGGTTTCTATTCTTATACTGGCATCAATGCAGCGAACAAAAGTCTAACTATTTGTGTGCAGCGGAGCATCGCCCGATAGGGTGATAGTTCTATGTAAATATTGTCTACTAGTATTACTTATAAAGAACATATATCGTCGGCTGTCCTGTAGCTCTGCATACCAGGCTGCACTAGCGCATATCATGAGACGCATGTGGCAGGTTGTGTACCGGGTGTACTGGTACCACCGGTTGTGTACCGGGTGTACTGGTACCACCGGTTGTGTACCGGATGTACTGGTACTACCGGTCGTGTATCGGGAGGTACTGGTACTACCGGTTGTGTACTGGGGGTACCGTGTGCAACCGGTTGTGTACTGGGGGTACCATGTACCACCGGTTGTGTGCCACCGGTTGTCTACCGAGAGGTACCTGTACCACCGGTTGTGTGCCGGGGGTACTGGTACTAGCGATTGTGTACCATGTCTAATGGGAGCATGTGTCTCATAAAATCAGTACCATATTTAGTTTGGTGTATCTAAAGACGGCGACTTGTAAAGTAGCAGCGTAGCGTCGGTCAATACCCAGTAGGTGCGATGAAGCATGTTCATTTGTAGTGGAGAAAGTGTGTACAAACATAAAATGTAAACTATAGCTGAGTAAAAAATAAAAGTAGACTTGTCGTTTCTTTTTGCCCTTTGAAATTTTGTGAGCTTTGCTACCACAGGAATGAGATTGCGAAAAAGCAGGAAAAATTTCGGACTGGAAAATTAATTGATAAAAAGCACCAAAATAAAGGTAGGAAAATAGCCTACAAGAAATTAATTAATTACTTTAAGAGTATGAAACACGCAGGAAAAAGGAATTATTTTCAATTGAACTTGAATGTCCCAATTCATTTGCGAACCTTTATTTCTACCCCACATAGCTAGCGGGCTCACTTGATTCGCTTCAGGTTCGTTCGGCGTTCCTGATTCGGCCATTTCAAAACAATCAAATTATGCTGACTCTACTTTTGCTGTTTCAGTTGAGAACAAAAGGAGTAATATTCAACCGTTGATCATCAATCTGATCAATTTGAATATTGCGCCATTTTAATTCTTGAATACGTTTATTTTTCATCATAAAACAAACTCTGTGAATTTAAACATTTTTAATACGCATAATTCATGCGCTTGAGTGAACTTGAAAATTTAGCTTAAAAATTGTGTGATATTTTACATCTCACTGAATTGCGGCGTCACGACGTCTATTGTGATACTACGACTCATGTGACGTCCTTGGGAGTTGTGTGAAGGACTTAAAAATTTCATTTAATTTTGAAGCAAAATGATTTAATAAAATTTAATGCCAACAACAGCCATTTACCAGCACGGAAACACGGAATGTATTTCTCGCCTCTCCTAAATAAACTAAACCAAAAAAAATGCCTTCATACTCAGTACGAGAATAGGAAACATAAATAACTTTAAAAAACTAAAACTAACTTCAATTAACTCAAATTACTAATTTTGAATGAACTTAAACCTACATTACTTGTTGAAAAAAAACGTTGCTGCTAAAAGTACGAAGTCTTTCTCTATTTTTCTTCAATCACATGTATCAGAAGTACTAATTGCTGCGACCGCGGCTTTGAAATATTTCTGTCAGAAAATCATGAATAAAAAATGATGGCGCACACCAAAACAATTCTTTCCTCATCTTCAACGCTAATTGAACAATTGTTTTCTAACACGCATTAACAAGCACATCTCCAGAAATTCAAATCGTTTATACCCGTTGTTTAAAAAAATCTGTTTTACACAAAATATGGTCCAAGTTTTACCGGTATTTTAACATTTAATGAAACTAACATCCAAACCATCATTTTTGGAATCTTTAATCTGATTCGTCAAAATGTTATGTCTTATTTCGACGCATGTAAACGATTTTGAAGCTGGACTCCATCGAGATTGAGTGAAAGGACAAAAACACGCTTGCAATAAATACCTATAATCCTTAAGGTTGTGAGGATTGGCGCTTCACATAGAGCCACTAATCAGTTAAAAAAATGAGATTCCATAGAGAAAATATTGATCTGATTTGAAAGAGTGAAATCGGTTACCGTTCTGGGCCTTGCCCGATATTCTACCTCGCGTTTATCCATATTCAAATTATGAACAGTATAATGCACTTGCCGTTTTTTAACCGAATTATTTCAAGGCAATTTTACACGACAAAAAATTCTTAGACATCTAACACAAAATAAATTCAATTTCAGCATTACGTTACTAGAGTTCATACTTGATATTGCGCTTGAAAAGCATTAAATAAATGAATGATTTTTTTGTTGCTCAAAATAATACTCAAAAATTATGCTCAAATGATATCTTATCCGAGAAAAGATTAAGGAAAACTTTTCGCCTGCTTGAAAAAGCATTCGTTTTCGCTTGCTATTTTTAACTTTCAATTAACTTTTTTCAAAAGTACGCTGAATCTATGTGTCCATAAGCTCTGACTTGGAAAGCTTTTCCCCTCAAGTAAATGACTTGTCTAACTTAGCTTTCGCACTCCCTGGCTCCGAAGATTTCCATTTTAACACGACCATTGCAACTCTCCCCTACCGCTAGAGTCGTCAAGCAAGACACTTTTAGATGCTGTGAAGCCCTTAACAGTATATGCGTTTGTTGCATAAGTAATACCCAACTACATTAGATGCTTAGCCCCCCACAATCTTAGTCAGGCCTTGTTAGATATGCGTCTTACGAAAAGGGAAAGAGTAGGGATGTTGTTTCGTGCAAGCATTACGTTCCCAGTCCAAGCATTACGTTCCCAGTTTTGGGCAAGCATTACGTTCCCAGTTTCGTGCAAGCATTACGTTCCCAGTATTACGTTCCTAGTCCAAGCATTACGTTCCCAGTTTCGGGCAAGCATTACGTTCGCAGTCCAAGCATTATGTTCTTAGTTTCGTGCAAGTATAACGTTCCCAGTATTACGTTCCCAGTCCAAGCATTACGTTCCCAGTTTCGTGCAAGCATTACGTTCCCAGTTTCGGGCAAGCATTACGTTCCCAGTTTCGGGCAAGCATTACGTTCCCAGTGCAAGCATTACGGTCCCATCCTGTGTTTGGCTGTGTGTCTCGAGGAGAAAGGACAGAAGGGCCGCGACAAACCCAGGCGTGACACAGGGGTCCAGATCACCGGCGTTTAAATCAACCGCTTCTCTTCAACTTTAATTGACTTGGGCAGAGTACAGGGAAGAATGGGAGTTGTGGAGCTGGGGCTTCAACTTCAAACCGCTCGAATACATCCCGGACTCTCGTTTGTGTTGCCAAACTTGTCCGACCTGAAGGCAGGTACTTTGCTTCTTTGGATGCACCCAAATAGATTCTAAACTGGAGCTCTTAAGAAGCTTCTTTCGAAGTTAAGGTGGTTTTATTATTGAATTGGTGTCCGTGAAGCTTGAACTACGTTTTTTTATGAACTACATCCGAATTTTCATCAAATTTGTTGTAGGTTCACACGTTGACGCGTGGTTTAAAAATATCAGTGTATATTTTGAGTCGGGAAGGACTTACCCAAAATTGTATTTTTTTGAGAATACATTCCTAACTAAAAATGGCCGACTGAATAAATATTATGATTATTATTTGCTTTACCTTTGCCTTCATTTGAGTGCATTCAAAGATGATTGGAGAAAAACGGATTTTTTATGTTAATAATAAATTATGTTAGCTTATGACATGAGCCCAAATTTGTGTTTGTATGTATTATAGAATTTACAAATCAAAGTTGAGAAATACTCGCACATGCTTATTATGCAACTTTTTTAGCCGAAAAAAGTGGTCGTGCAGTCAGAAAGCACTCATTTGAGTTAAATAATATAAGTTTAACGAAGTAAAACAGAGAATCAATTTGCGTCAAAAAACTGGCAAAAATGTGCATGATAGGATTTCATGTAACGACAGGTATGAAATCAATAGCTAAAATGTAGTTGGTGTTTCAAAAGTTGAAGTGAGAGAATTCGATGCCCAACTTTTGAAATGCGGGCTTTTCGCAATCAAGCGATGCAACGTGAATTATTGAGTCTGGTTGAAATGTTGGCTGCTAAGTGAAAATACATTTCCCTAGAAACAAAATTCGGTCATGCGCTTCTAAAACAACCAAGAATCAATACAAAGCTTTATCAACGATGAAGAACAATATAAAAAACACGTAGTTAACAATCGAAAGTTACACAAAGATATGTAGTCAAACACGTAATTGCACTTGTTGTGCAGCGGAGCTAACAAAGATTTCTGCTCTCTGAATTCGAGACAAACTTTCTGCTCTCTGAAATCGAGATAACTTTCTTCTCTCTCTAATCAAGACAAGCTTTCTGTTCTCTGAAATTCCAGGCAATATTTTAAAACTGAAAATAAACAAGCACAACTACGAAACCCTAAACGCTTGTGTCGAACAGTAGCTCATTTATCTGAAGCCTAAATTTTAAAGCAATTTACGTCATTATAGCATACAGCGTAAGTTCTTCTGAGTGAACCTAACTACGTTACGTGCTGTTTTTGAGGCCTCTTTCATCTGCCAACTCTGTAAAGTTTCCAGATGTTGAGTGCTCATTTTTTAATCTTAAACGTATATGTTGACGCTTCTACTACACAATAAAAACACAAAGCGTGATCAAGTCAACTTAGCAGATCTTACGCTGTTGGCTGTATCGCTACGACGAGGTGAACTGCTCGAAAAAAAAAACTCTGAACTTTGCACAGTCCAGGCAACGCTCGCCAAGGAAAGTGTCTCCTTTTCGTATCCATAAATGTCCAATCCTGCAGGTATTAGGAGAGGAAGGTGCTGGAGGAAATTGCCTTCTAGATCCATTAACGATAAAAACTGTCTAACTGACGAGTTCCCATTGCTGGGGATCTTCTTCTCATATTTTTGAAGCGAATTTTGAATATTGAGAGAGCTACGAGGAAAGTTTTGAAATTTACCCTGCGCCTAAGCCGACGGAGCTTTGATTGTGTGTGTTGCAGCCAACGAAACGCAGAGAGCGACTCTCCAAACGATGAATGAACGGGGAAAGGGCTTCATATTCGACGGTTCTGACGTCGGATGATCTTTTTGCGAAGAATATTTTGCCCCTTACAAGAAATATAGAAAGTCAATGACTTTGATGGGAATTGAAAATGCTGTTCAAGTGAAATGGTTTGTGCTCAAATTCTAATGATTAAAAGGGTTGGAAAATAAGCCTTAGTTCTTTTTCAAGCTAACTTTCAAAATGTAAGATTCAGATTTGCCTGAAGGAAAAAACATGAAAATAGTGTTTCAAATGACTTGTAACGCATCAGACAGTTAGATAACAGTGAAACTTACGCGCATAATTGATGCGGTGTTCGGGATTTAGTCTGAATTTTTAATCGGTGAGGGTGATTTTGTATCCGAAATGAAAATCGTTAAAAGAATCACGGCTGGTCCGATTGCCACCGAACTCCAAGAGAGAAAGTAAAAAATGGCGTCGTATTTCACCACTGCACTAAAATTGAGAAAGAAAAAAATAAAGAAAAAGAAAGAAAGAAAGAAAAATAAAAACCAGTTCATCTGCACTAAAGTCGAGACAAGAATGATTATTTGTTTTCAAAATGTCTTAACGTAGAGATTTTTAGTTGGTAGACATATATGGTATCACAATACCTGTGTCAGGGGTTGAACATAGAGCACCTTTGGTCATGTCCTTTTAATGTGTAATTTTAGCGATTCCAGAATGAGTTTCGGGTAGCACGCTATGAAAGAATTAAGGAATAACTACTTAATTTACACTTTTTATTTGCGTTATATTCGCTAGGTATCAAATTTAAATATTTGAATTTTGATTGCGAGTAAATGCCATCAAATTCAAAATAAAATAAGCCCTCACACACCACACTCACAACTCCCACACAACACACTCACAACTCCCACACAACACACTCACAACACCCACACAACACACTCACAACTCCCACACAACACACTCACAACTCCCACACAACACACTCACAACACCCACACACGACACTCACAACTCCCACACGCCACTCACAACTCCCACACGCCATACTCACAACTCCCACACAACACACTCACAACACCCACACACCACACTCACACACCCACACACCACACACCACACTCACACACCCACACACCACACTCACACACCACACACATACACCCACACACCACACACTCACACACCACACTCACAACACCCACACACCCACACACCCACACACCACACTCACAACCACGAACACGGCCAGCGCGCTGCCGCCTCCCCTGCTCCGTACGGCTGGCAGGCGGGCTGGTCTCCTGATAACTGATGGAACATTAGCCACAATTAGTGTTCATCAGTGGCAATTATTGTGGATCCGCCTCGGATTTATCGCTGCCACAAAATCCTGTTCAGGCTACGTTCCCAGCACCAACAAGAACGAACAAGAATTCAAGAACAATTGCAGCCGCAACTGATGATTTTTAATCATTTTTTCAAGGTTGACAGCTTTCTAACGTAAGACTTGAATTTTATTCTATTAATTATTTCAACCTGTAGTGAACATCTAGCTTATAAACTTCAGGCGGACATAGACCAGACGTGCAAACATCAGGTATACAAAGACCAAACTTACAGAAATCTTGCGTTCAAACATCAGACGAACAAACATCAAGCAAACAATCATCATCCGTACAAACAACTAACGCACAAACATTAAAAGTACGAACATCATGCGTACAAACATCACGCGTACAAAAAATTAACGTACGAACACTAGACGTACAAACATCAAGCGTACAAATATCAGGCGCACAAACACCAGACGTACAACCCTTGGCGCGCTCTCCAGAGCCCCACACCAGCACACGCAGTGCAGATGCAGCTCTGAGCAGCGACTGCGATAAGAAACATTTCGAAGACCGCCGCCTCGGTTTGTATCAATTAATGGAGCTGAAATGTATTGGTTCCGGCACCTGCTTCACGCGCAGACGGGAACTGTGATGTTGAGCGGGGCCTTCGTGATGTTGAGCGATCCCTGTTGCTATTGATGTTGAGGGTTCTTTTCTTATAATGGTGTTGAGCGTGCCCTTCGTGATGTTGAGTGTTCCCTTTGTGATGTTGGGCGTTCCCTGCTGTTATTCACTGCACCATTCGCCGTAAGAGAGCCCTCTGGTGTGACCCTGTTCAAGACTTGTTCAACACATGCTCAAAATCTGATAGTTACTCGTTCAAGACCTGATCAAAACCGTCTCAAGACTCACCCAGAACATGTTCACGATCTGCCTATGAATTACTCAGTACTCAGATCTCAGTACTCAATTACTCAGTCAGTTATGAGATCTGCTCAGAACTTACTAAGGCTTGATTTTTTCCAATCTTACATTAAATTTGCATATAAAATTGCTTCAAATCTATACATTACATGTTTAGTATCATTACGTTATTTATTCCTGTGATTTCCATCAAAATTTGGGAGAAAGAAAAATAACATCTCCATATGTTTACACGCATTTTCTTTTTGAGATCCAAATTTTTATGGTTGCGCTTAAAAATATTATCATTCATGCTGGGTTAAGTATCCTTGATGATAGCTCTTTGAACAATTTGAACTTCTTGCTTACGAGTTTTATATTTCACTTTGGTGGTGGGCTAAACTTAAAACATTTTCATGAATGGTCAATTTTTCACATCATGTTGCTTAGGAGAATTCGGTTAATGAAAGAAATTTTATGTTCGCATTGGAAAAAATACAAGGGTGAGATACAGAAGTTATTCTCACATATCAACTTATTTTGACCGACGTTGTTCAACCAGTACTTTTCTGATAATTGTCTCATATTTCTCCAGGAACCTAAAACACTTGACTACGTCACAAAATCAACATATTCTCCTTGTTGATATGTTAGATTCTAAGTCAAGGCCAATAATAAATGACAAATACAAAATTCATGACCATGATACGCTTTTGAGTTGAGTGAAAAAAGACCTCGTAAACGAGAGAACTGAAAATTGTCACTTTCTTAACTCTTAGATGGTTTGCTGAAAAAAATTATTGAGGCATTTTTAAACTAACGCGTGCAATGAAGCGGCTTCTGTCGGGACCACAGCACCCGTTTCATGAAAGGAAACCGTTAAACCGAAAGGAACCCGTTAAACAAACCATATGATTTCGTTGGCGGAACACCTAAAACAACCCATTTGAATCCGTTGGAGAGAACGCCTTAAACAACCCATCTGATACTGTTGAGGGAACTCCTGAAACAGCGTTTATGATCGCGT
>JACJUY010000318.1:197048-208268 GCA_014220935.1 Platorchestia sp. MABIK
AATCATGTAATCAAACGAATCGTAGAATCATCGAATCAAACGAATCGTTGAATCATCGAATCAAACGAATCGTTGAATCATCGAATCAAACGAATCGTAGAATCATCGAATCAAACGAATCGTTGAATCATCGAATCAAACGAATCATTAAATCATCAACTTTGAATCATTTTCTCACATTCAAGTAAAGTCTCAGTGGTGCGCAGAGGCTGTGAAATAATTACCAACAGGTTAACTTACATTACAGTTTTAGGTTTTTATTGTGAGCAGTTGTAGTGTGGCAAATAATACTTTATAACTTTCCTAGTCAGTCAAAGCTTGAATTTAGACTGTTCATTTACAGACAATTTCGTTTTGTCTCTTAAAGTAAGTGACATTTCGGTAGATTTCTTATCAGCTTTCCTACGCGTTTCTTGGATTCATCAGTTTCGAAAAAGCAGCTGAAACTTGTGACCAAAATTTAAATTTCTGACCACTGTAGGGATTTAAATTTGATGACGTTTAAACTACGCAGGCAGATTATAGCTGAAACAGAGACAAAGTAAACTGTTCACCATGAACCAATTACTTTTGCAGAACAAAAACTTTGACTCGTAATGCCTGGATAAATATGTTGAGTGCAGGGTGTGTTGAATTTTTACCTTGGATTTTTTTAACAAATTCACCAGGCGAGTGACAGTCTATGGTTCACGATCATTATTCGCTAAATAACCTGCATTTAAGGATAACTTTTAAAACGAAACTGTTTTAGTTAATAAAGGAAGTTTATTGAAGATTTTTACTACAAAAACTCCATATACTCGACAAACAAGCACCCTACAATAATTTTGGGGAAAATCATGGTCCTTCAATGCGTTCGAAAATATTCAACACGGCACGAGTTCCTTAATTTTCTACCTCGATTATCACGAGGAGATTCGTTCATACAAATGCTCTCGTATTTCATACCAAATATAGAGCATCATAAGAGAATCATCAGAACACAGGAGCACTGCATTGTGACTAGTTATCTCAGTTATTTTTTTGTCCGTTGCTGAGTTCTGCGCACTTTTCCCAAGCGTCCTTTGTATGACCTTCCCGAGAAAAAGTTTCTTTAGAGCTCATGTCGAGCTGAGCTTCCTTATCACGAGAATGTAGCGGGAAGAGGCAGAAGCCAAAGGAAGATCTCTGTAAGAACGTTCTAATATCTCCAGGGACACTCAACTTCTAATAGGGCTATCATACAGACGAGGATTACGGAGGCGTCGAGAGGGGCCCGTAATCGACGCTTTAGGGGCCAACGTTCCTGCTCCTCCTCCCCTCCGTAACCAAAAAACTCAACTGAGATCGCCTTTTGGCTCAAAAACTCCATGTCTCAAACTTTGCTGATTACGAAGAAAAATGGCTTTCGACTCCCGACCGAATATCGGCGTCTGAGCTTTTTATTCCGCTCATGCATTTGGAGCTCTCTCTTAAAAAATATGCTAAGAATTTTAGACCCATGTGGGCTTCATTTTACTTTCAGTAAGCTCCTCAGTGCGAGCTCTGCGAGCCAAGTAGGAAACCTTGAAAACCATAGAATTTTAATGGAAGTTGTCTATAAATGCCTAACTATTGAATATTAAATGTGGATGGTAATTCAATAAGTTTTTTTACTTCGAACTACATTGCAAGTTACGTTTCTTACTGAGATCAATGACTACGTGTGTGGTTTTTGACTTCGAAAGCCGTCGATTAAATTCATCTAGATTGATGATCAGGTAGCAGAACTGCAAGCAATAACTACCATCAAAACACGAAACTGTTTTCAGACCAAGCGTTTGAACATGAATCGAAGAAAAAATCGAAAGCAAAACTTTCGAAAGCGGTCGTGCATGTATAAGGGAAAATGTTTTTTCACAACGCATTTGTTTTCTCTGGAAAACCATGACCATTTCCTCAGAGCGCTCTTATTGCCGTCCATTCGTTACTGCCCCAGAAACTCTAGCACTGTTTTCGCTCTCTTGTTTTTGTCGTAAATGACTTCGTTTATAGCCCGTCAATTTTATAACGATCTGATTGTTTTCGGGCGTAAGTTTTAATGGAGTCGGTCGGACAACAACATCCTACAGTCATACTTCAGGGGAGACTTGAAAATAGCAAGTGCATTATTTTCGAGTGCTGTTGAAGGAATTTTTCTAAAGTGCAGGGACAACCCACACGTCAGATGACCTGAGAATGTAATTCTATGCTCATTCATTGCACTCTGCAAACATGTTGACTAAGTAGTTTTGAATGGGAGAAAAAATGTCTAGCTTTCTCTGTAACATCTCCGATGAGAAGTCACTGAGCACAATGTATATATATAGAGGCCATATTTATTTCCAGCATTAGAAATCCATTTAGCACAATCAAATTAGTATTGTAAAATGTAAAATCTCATCTTAAAAATGCAAAATCTCGCCTTAATATTGGTAAAAGTTTATATTTACGTTTACTCTTCGCTATTCGAACCCTTATCACAGGAAATTATTTTTAAATTTGAGACAAAAAATTGAAAAGAATATGTCAGCAGTCAATTAACACTAATTGCATGCAACACGCTTCAGTGCAGCAAAGTCTATGCGTCGACGCCGACCAAATTTCTAATTGAATTTCATCACAAGTTCCATCCAGCGTGAGAGCTCCTCATGTTGCAGTAAAACGCGCAAAATCTTTCTGAAATTACAATTCAATCACGAATAACAGTTGCAGTATTTTAAAATAGGAAAATTATTGTTATTAACGTCATTGCACTAAGCTAAACTTGCAATTGTTACATTACAAACTTTAAACTTGGAATTACGGTAACTTTTTATAATTTGAGTTAGAATTTTGCAGTCGGCAGAGAGGAAAATCAAATCAATGTGCGTAGCATCAATTCTTTTGTATAATGAATTTCATAACGAAGACTTCATCATTGCCTGAAGTCAATTTTGGACTACTTTACAAAATGAAAACGATTTCAATTAAATCTTAGAAAGCTTTTTATCATCGCCCAAAACATATTTGGAGTGTTTCTTCATTGATTTTTGTAAGCCTTGTCTACAAACCAACAAATTCTATGACGCTGCGCATGAAATCTCATTCGAGAAAATAGAATATCAATGTAACCAAGTGTAATTTTATGCGTGAAACTGTACATTTTCCTAAAATGTTAGAGAAATCTGGACTTATTGTCGAACAAGTTTCGAATAAAAAGAACGACAAAAGATTGCTATGAATTGTTTCTCTTTTAATTTAAATTGTTTCTCATTTAAAATTGTTTCTCATTTGGTTCAAAAACCATATCCAAACCTACACGCACAGAGCAATGAAGCTCTTCTCAATCCCGTTTACTCCGACGAAAATGTCCAAAAGTAGAAACAGAGCGGAGCAATTACCTCGACATCGCCCGTGCAGTAGAAACGTTCTGGTTCAGGAGGGCCGTAACGTCGTTAAGCGGCCTCCAGATCGCGAGCTTCCAATGAAAGCACACTTTATCCTTGGATTTATTCACACCATTTGCACTCATTGGAGCCCACTCGATCATCGCGCTCACCACGCCATCACGCCACTCGCTGCCACGGCTCCGTTCAGTCGAGCGGGGCGAGCTAAAGGTGCTTGTCCTGCCGTCGGTTGTGACGTAGTAATTCTTATGAGAAGAAGAACAGGATTCAGGGACACATATGCCATTTGATGATTCTTATTGGGAGTACAGGGCACGAAGGTTAGCCATTGCTTCGTTTCGTCGAGAGGGGCGAGCTAAAGGTTCTTGTCCTGCCGTCGGTTGTGACGTGGTAATTCCTATGAGAAGAAGAGTATTCAGGGAGTAAAGGATCTAGATACCATATAATGATTCTTACTGGGAGTAAAATCACTGTTTGATCATTTAGTTTAGTCGAGAGGAGAAAGCTAAAGGCCCTTGTCCTGCCATCGGTTGTGACGTGGTAATTCCTGTGAGAAGAAGAGGAGTTCACTGGGAGTAAGAGACATAGATGCCATTTAATGATTAGTACTGGGAGTACAGTGTACCAAAGGTAACCATTGCTCGGTTTAATCAGGAGCGAGCTTAAGGTGTTTGTCGTGCCATCGGTGGGGGCCAGTTGCGACGTGGTAATTCCTCTGAGAAAAAGAGGAGTATTTAGGGAGTGTGGGACATAAATGCTATAGAAACGTAAAGATGGCACTGTGGAATATTTACGTGCGCATGGCAAAACACTGTAATGTTGGTGGTTGCATTCATTTGTAAAATCATTTTTAAACTTGTTTATCGAATGATTTCATTGAATCGCTAAAATGAGCAGCATTTTAGGGCAACAGAGTTTATGCAAAGGTAAAAAAAAGACGTCGGATCAGAGATTTCTGAAGAATATGGTGACCATGATAAAGAAATAAGTTGTGTGAGGAATCGGAGTTCATTTTTTCCCATAGTTTTTACTTCTGTTTCAGTGCCGTTAGAATGTTCGAAGTCCTTAACATATTCTCTCTTGACGTAAGAAATGTGATAAATGTTCAAGTTCAGTAATATTCACTTAAGAGAGTAACAGTAAGAACCCCTTTTGTCGTGCCTGTCGCTGTTTTCACAATACAGTCAATACCTTTCCCTAACAGCAGCCCTTTACTCTCCAGTACAACAACACGACTTTTATCACAGCCAATTTAGTTGGTCTCACCCTTTTAACGGTACTGTATCTTTTTTCATAAGAGTCTCTCTTTACTCCCGGTTATTAAAGCCACCAACTTCTAGGGCCACTTTTTGAGATACCCCCGCTCTTTTAACTCTTCTTTGTATCTCTCGGTTACAAGACCGCGCTCTCTGCTCCACCTTCCACATAAGCCCGCCGTCGTTAAAAAGATTAGGAAAAACGGCATTTAATTTGGTGGCAGCAAGTTTACGACGCCGTTAATTGCTTCCCCAAAGATCCTGTGCGTCGTACACCAACACTCGCAACAACATTCGCCAGAATCAATTTAAACTAGATTTGCTTGCGCGTCTGTTGACGAGGCGCTGCACAAATAAATTTCAATTCGAATTGCTTCAATTGCAGTTTATATTGAAGTGACAGAAATGCTCGCAGACGTCGTTAGTCTACATCTTCCTCAGCATGAATTTGTCAGTAGTCGCGGATGAGCGTAACTTTGGAAATGTTTCAAATGAAATTACGAGCAAACAAGAGCTCACAAATGTTTGGTAAAAAGATTTTTGTTCGCAGGAAATCTTTTTTAATTGCAGTTTTCTGTGACCTTTCACGTTGTGATTATTTTTTTCTGACTTTTAAATTTGAGTTTCCGCCTCAGTATTCAAGCGCCTAATTCATTCAGAGCTACGAAATTTATATAGGGGATTTTTTTTGTTTTAAACTGCGTTGGAAATGGCTTATTATGCTTTTTCGAACAAGCATCGTGGGCGCAGAGTTTCTTCATTATATCTTCAGTATGTGAGAAAACAACGCGAGCATCATCGAATACGACCTTATGCTTCACGCAAGTATATTGTAGCATATTGCGAATCATAGAACTAGAGCGTTCTGTCATTTTTTAATTTTAGAAATGAATTAAGAAGCAAACTTTCATTTGTGCGCAATGCACATGAACGAACATTGAGACTTTTCAGTTTGATTGCGACTATGGTTTACGAGTCATTACTAATTCTTTGACGAATAAGTTACCACTCAACTACACCATCACCCTAACTGAAGTCTCAAATTAGAAACTTTTTCGAACTTTTCAGCTTTACACTATAATTCTTGCTTTTCAAGCGAGTTGTTGATACATTTTCGATTGCTAAAAATACACCTTTCATGCGCAATCAAAACCTTTTTGAGTGGTAAAAAACATCTCTTATGTGCTGTTGGTACATTTTTGACTACTAACCAACACTATTAGTGTGATCAAATACGTTCAACTTACGAGAAAAACATCAATTTTGACGAACCATTCACGTGCTTAGAACGCATTCACCACCACCAAACAACAACATTACTGGTGCGATCGAACGCGACAAACAAATGCGACAATTTCACGGGAAGAACCTGCATGATGCGCCCCCGGCCTTGACGCGCAGAAATATCTTCAATTTGCGGACGTTAATTTCATTGCATAGGCAATTCCAGCGTCAGTCCGGGCCTCTCTGCAGGCACAATGGGGCCCACCCTCGGGCCTCAAAACAGTGCTATGCAAAGTGCTGAAGTACAGTGTGAGCCGCCCTTTGTATTGCGTAATTAACTCTCTTGCGCCACAATAGGACTGCATCGCGGGCTTCACAATCATATTAGCATGCGACCGCTTTTTATTGGAGCGATAAGCGTGGAGTTTGTGCCTTATTGGACTGTCTCCGTGCACTTACTAACGATAAGCGTGGAGTTTGTGCCTTATTGGACTGTCTCCGTGCACTTACTAACGATAAGCGTGGAGTTTGTGCCTTATTGGACTGTCTCCGTGCACTTACTAATGATAAGCGTGGAGTTTGTGCCTTATTGGACCGTCTCCGTGCACTTACGAACAAAGTTAGCTCTCAATACCCTCAAATTGCAAAATGTTCTTCAATTCGTGATCAATTATAGCAATGATATGACACTGTCATCAAACAAAGCGTCATCACTAACGAGTTCAGTCGCATGAAGCCAACGAGACATTTTCCGAATGTAAAAAAGATAGGAAGCAAATTTAACACAATCCACCGAAATCGTTCGTTTCTTCACTGTGTTTCTTTCCTTCTAAAAAAGATCCTGAAATAAAATTTATTTGTTTTATGTATTGTTCATGATACAAACAAGTAATATGTCGTATATCTAGAAAGTATTTCTTTTTATAACACTAGTGCTGCTTCGCTCAGGAAAATTTTGAAAGCTCGCGAAAAAACATTGTTATATGAACGTGACCCATATATGTATAGTTTCTTATATATATATGTATAGTTTCTTTTATGCAAGCTTCATTGCATCTCGATATTCGATTATCAATAAATTTTCTGGCACCCCAATTGTGAATCGAAAGTCGGATAAAAATGCGTCAGAAATGAGCTTAGCCTGTTGTTGAAAACTGTCTACATTTTCATAACATGCATTGTTCGACCGCCATTTATTCAGAAAAATTTATAGATTAGAAACTTGAACACGAAAAAGAAGCTATGCAGTGAAATCATATTTATTCAAATTTAAGATGGGATGTATGTAAAATACCTATAAAGAATCAACTTATTGTGCAAAACATTTCGGAGAATTTCTCCGTCCCTAGTAAGTAACCTGGAAATGATTAAAAAATAAATGGATAAATTATTCTTTCCATTCTTTGAAATAAATTCGACAACTGTGTGATGTCCGTGTACTTAGAAAATCTGATCTCTTGTCTTTCAAATTTGATCTTCAAAGGGATAATGTGTGCTAGTCTTTTCCTTTTAAAACGAGCGGATCGTACAATTAAGAGGAATCCAAAAAAAAACTTGAAAGAACTTCTCCTTCGTGAAGGCATTCGTGTTCAGGCGTTCATTTCTTCTCAGCCAATCGATTTTAAAATTATTTTTAAACATCTTCCAGAAAATTAAATTTTTACTTGGTCAATAACTTACACAGGTTTTATTTCCGTTGGTTGATCTGAACTTCCAATCAACGCAAAGCTGGTTTGAAAACTGCTCTAGGAAACCTAAAGCATTCCTCTCTTCAATGGAAAAACGTTAGACAGACATAGGAAAAAAACTTTATGAGACTTTCCTTGTTGATAATTTAGATTGCATGATTAAATTCTCGTTTTGTTTCACTCCTTTCTACGCAAAATTCACAGAAAATTCAGTTACTCGAATATCTGTAATACTCTTTACGTATCCTCTATTTTGAATAGTACTTGACTCCACCCCCGCACCTAACACAAAAACAAAAAAATTAATTGCACTCTAAACCGTGAATTTCATTTAGAAAACAAATCATAGGCCTCTCCACCGCTCGTGATATCTTTCGCAGACTGGCAAAATCTTATACGCGCTCTGAAGGAAAGAAAATCATGGCCGTCCAAATGAAAATTGTGAGGGAAAATTTCTCGGTCTCACTGGAGGAAGCGCTTGGCCTTCCGGCTCCTTCCTTATCTTGTGTTCTTTGGTGATGAAAGGCAAACCTGAAATAATTGCCTTTTTGTCGAGACGGTCTCTCTCGCTAATTTGTCATGCGCTCGGACCCTCAGAGAGACCGCCATCACTCGCACGCCGGCGCTGGAAGTATAAAGAAGGTCATGCAAAGCACTGCAAGTGCGTCTGCAGCCGGCGCTCACTGGGTATCTGACTCACTAATGGTACGCTGTGAGTTGCTTTACAATAATTGTTGTGCTGAGAGTACGCCATTTGCGTTTGGGGTTATGTTTACAGTTGGGGTTTTAAGTATTTGAGAGAAACAAATGGTGTACTGGTTTGAGATTTGTCTTTGGTGCGTAATGAGCGTGAGATTTACATTTAGTGCGCTATTGGTGTGAGATTTAGATTCGGTGCGCTCTGGGTGTGAGATTTACATTTGTTATGCTAGGAGTGTAAGATTCATAATTTGCACTAAAATAAGAGAATTAAACATGAGTATAAAATTGTCAAACAACAAAATTTACATTTGGTACGCTATGAGAATAAGATTTACATTTGGTACGCTATGAGTGAGAAATGCACGATTGATGTGCTATAGGAGCACATTTACAACCGGTCGCCGTGATTGTACAATTTACCATAAGTGCGCTATGATTTATTTAAATTTGACCGCCGTGAGTTTGATCATTTACACACGATTTCAAGATACTGCTTTGATTACCTTAAAAAACATTTTGATGTATGTGTTCATGATTATTGTTTAACTTATAGGCCATAACTGAAGCAAGCTGCTTATCCTCAGGCGTGTAAATAGCACCGAGATTTTTAAAATTAAATTAGAGTACATTTGTTTGGTTTTCATCAATGATGCTTAGAGACTGAAAATCGGTAAAACTTCAAGAAAGATTTAATTAAGAAGACATGTAAATTTGCTTACAATAAAACTTTATCAAAACTTTAACGGTTAAATAAACTGATACATAAAAGTGTTTACCTGTTGAGTAAACTGACGCTATTAAAAAGAAAATGATCCGTTGAAGGGGAAAAAGCTATTTTCAAGATGGAAATCTTAAAATTTTGTTTCTTCTATAAAAATTCATATTCTAAGATGCAAAAAGATGAACAACTTTTGAAAAAAAATCTTACGACCAAATTTTATTTTACGCAGTTCATTAATTTTAATTTCTGTTCCAACTGCATTTTTTCAGTGATGGGGAGAAGTGTGCTCTGGTGCTTGATTTTACGCAAAACAACCCTCGGTTCACCAGGAACGAATAACAGGGTAGTTGCTTGCAAACAAGGTTGCTCGCATCATCCACCATTAGAATGATTACAACTTTGCCAGCTATTTAGCAAGTTGGCCCAAAACCCTTCCTCTGCCAGTCGAATTTCACGGTTTTGCGTCTTCCTAATTAGACTCGCGACTAACAATTCGAAGCGAACCACTTCGGAGATGGACTTCTGCCAAACGCAGTGGAATCATATGAGCCTTTATTCGGACTTGATGCTTCGCCTGGTGCCAAACGCGTCGGGCGATCTGCGGTGGTGGTGAAAACTGACCCACGTCCATGAAAATTGAATCATGTTTATGAAAACTCACCCACGTCGATGAAAACTGACCTACGTCAATGAAAACTGGCCCACGTCGATGAAAACTGACCTACGTCAATGAAAACTGACCTACGTCAATGAAAACTGACCCACGTCAATAAAACTGACATACGTCGATGAAAATTGACCTTCGAAAAGGAAAACCTAAATTTTAATCAACAAACATCTCTATTTATCTTGATGAACCTAAATAGTAATCAACAAACATCTCTGTTTATCTTGATGAACCTAAATAGTAATCAACAAACATATCCAACTGCCTGTCTGGATGAACCTACCTAGCAGTCAACAAACATCTCCTCGTTCACAGCAAGAAGGACCTCATCTGCTTAATGATGAACTTACGTCGTTAGCAGCTATCATTGTTCACAGGTCGCTTAAGTTAAGTGCTTCGCGATAAGTCCAATGCCCTGCCGCAGGATATTCGGTCTTTAACTGCCCGACTTAGTAGGCTGTTAACGCCAGGCTTCATCTGTCCTCTGCGAGCCAGTTTCCGCCTCCTGTAAACGAGGGTCTGCCTCAAAAAGCCCGAGTGATGAGCTGTTCAGCAGCTGCACGGAACTTGGGAGATGTGGCGGCTACGAAAATGGAAGCTTTCGAAATTTGTTTCATAGCTTCATCTCAAATTTGTCTATGAGTCTTCTAGTTTGCATAAGCCAATGTTTCTATTTGAGTTGTCAGTTATCGTAACAAAAATCTTCCTATCAAATTGTCTGTTATGATTAAAGGTTATTTCAAAACTTCGCACTCAAAATGAATTACGAAAATAATTCTTTAAATGCACACTTTACTTTCAGGACAATCTTAGAATCAACTTGGCAGTTTTCTGCGCGAAGTGAGTTGTGAGTTAATAAGTTCTCGACGTAGTAAAATTACTTCCTTTGATAACTAACTAATTCTTGTTGATTTGCTTTTCCATCCCGATCATCATTCAATTATCAGGCAAATAAGGTAAACAAAAACCGTTATGTAATTACTGAAATTGAAAACTCTAATTTCCCGCACTCTATTGCTGGTGGTGGAAGCCAATTCGTTGATTTAATTATTTACATTGAGAAACCGTATCAATGTAAAATGGGGTCTAATATAATTTATGGCTAATAAAACTAGTCATATTTACTAAAATTGAGACAAAACAAAATCGAAAACGTTTCGGAGTCCAGCTCCATCTTCAGTTCTGTAAAAGCTCCATCTTCAGTTCTCCATCTTCCTTCAGCTCCATCTTCAGTTCTTTTACAGAACTGAAGATAGAGCTGGACTCCGAAACTTTTTCGACTTTGTTTTTTCTCAATTTGAGTAAATATGACTATTTTTATTAGCATTTTCTTCGCTTTTAAATTTGTGGCTGTTTAATGTACTAAAGTAACCCCGAAAAAGCTTTATGACAAAAGAATCGCTCTCGTTCTGTGCAATTTTGAGTGTTAGACCTCCCGTTCCTAGGTTTCAAGAGCATTCTTTTCGTACCAGGATCTGATAAAAAATAATGAGGGTACTAAAATGCGTTTCAATCGTTTGGTCAGTTCATATGTTAAATTTAAAAAAATAACTTACACACAAATCTCTACGAACTA
>JACJUY010000318.1:208556-231954 GCA_014220935.1 Platorchestia sp. MABIK
TGATTCAAGGTTTGCTCAGAGATAAGCCATAGCTTTTCCCTGAGAAGAGGGAAGTGATAGGCCCGATATGGAGTCCTGCGAGGGACTGGTGCTCTATGCTATCGCAGAGGCTGTCAAAAGCCCTCTGACCTCAACGAGTCGCCCATTTCAGAGGCTGATATTTACAGCTTTTAAAGTTTATGTTTAGTTTTGCAGTAGCCCGATTTAATTGTTCGGGCAACCTGCTTTAAATTCATTTCGGTAGTGTTCTTAATTTTGGTTGGTGTTCCTTTTTATTCTCAATTGGGATTTATGGTGCATTGAATTACTTGATCTAACGTTCACACATTTTTCATTCCACAGAATTATAGATTCATCATCAGAAAACGCAGGAGCAAGAATGTTTATCAGGAACAACGTACAGAATATCAATAGGTCTCGTGTTTGCAATTCAAATATTTATTCGACAAGTAAGGCAGTCAAACTTTCTGCTCCCAGTTGTTTTTGTCCAATGCCAGAGTCAAATCGATGTCTGCTACCGAGAGTAATTTCTTTCCCTTGTCTCCCCTTCATCATCTCCCATTTTAAACAATACTTTAATTGTGGGAAAAACAGACAATTTTCTCGACACTCGTTGTGAATTGATTTTGCATTCATTTATCATTGGCAAGCAGTATTTCATGACCGGAAAAATTCCACGAATTTAGAAAGCATCTGTCCAAAAGTCCCGTCCTCAAGAATCAAGGCTTTTGAGACCTAGGTGTATTTATTCAGTTTATATATTCGGGCCTCGTAAGAAGCGATGGAGCCGTAAACTTAGGCAAGAGATGGGCCAAGGGAAGCGTGAAATTGCACAACTTGAGCAAAACAGGAAGCGCATTAAGAGGTCGCCTGGACTGAGAGATCGGCTCTATTCTGATTGGATGATTGGATGCGTAGACTTCCAGCGCACATTGTTCAGTGCGTTTTGGTTTATTGCTACCATAGAAGTGGGGAAGAAGAACAGGATAGGTTCAGCATCGAACTAACTAATGGCTGCTACTATAAAAGTGAGAAAGAAGAATAAAACATAGAATAGTTTTTGGTCTCAGACCAACCAATGGTTGCTATCATGGAAGTTGGGAAGAAGAACAGAATAGTTTCAGTCTCAAACTAACTTATAGTTGCTGCTATGAAAGTGAGGAAGAAGAATAGAAGACAGAATAGTGCCGGTAAATTGTTTGAAAATCCAATCCCCAATGTTCGTCAGCTATGGGCTATATTTGAGCTCACATCCAACTTGCAGCTCTCGCTTGTTGCAAACCGTCACTTGCTCCTCCACAGACTCTCGGTGGGAGCTAAATAACGCTTAGCATTTTCAGTTTTTAACATGTTATTTAACACGTTGATGACGTTGATGGTTATTTAAGTTAGTTTGTAATTAGCAGAGTTGAAAAACCGACTTCATCGATCGAATACATTTTAACCTTCCTAAGGAATGTGAAAAATGTTAAAACACGATGATACTTTTCCTCATAAGCTAAAATCTATTCTGAAGAAAAAGTAGTGAAATAATTGAAATGCTGTTCATTTATTCCGGTGCGCAAATGGAAAATTAACGTAGTGGTACACATAAGTTCCAATACGTATTCAACATGTTCTTGGTTTTAGGGCACAAATTCCCTGAATGCAGACTTGTGAAAACAACGAAGTGTGTAGATGAAACGTCCTGGCTTGAGAGGTTCGATATGCGGATCTTGGTAAATTGATGTCCAAAGTGCTAATTTCAGCAGGTATATCATTTTTTTTTTCGAAAGTTAATTCCAAGGCCTTGCTCTCTCGGTTAAATATCGAATTCAGATTGACGTCTCTTTGGACACTAACGGAAATTTTTAATATTTCCAACATATTAGCTCAGCACAATAATACACTAAATGAATTTAATTACCGCTTGTATATTATGTACACGCTTGTCTACGCTTCGTTATTTCGTCGTTTGCGTTTAATTAACGTGACCACTTAAGTTGAAAGGAATTTTATTTGTTTAAGGAAGCAGTAAGGCTACTGCCGAAACTTTACTCTAAAAAAATAAAAGTGCGTAACTGCTGATGAAACACTGCGCATTTCCGATGTATTTTTGATAACGAAAGTTCACTGAATCAAATAAATGAATTTGGACCAAGCCGTTCTTACCAACTTTCTTAAGCTAGAATAACGCAACTTTCCGAGACTTCGACTTTGGCTCGTCATAAAACAATCTCCTATAGATCAAAATGTAGCGCCGTATATTTTCTGCGGCATCTTGCGAGATTTTTATAGAGACTTCCTTTTGATTTATAGAGGACCTTTGAAACCGTCGTCCGCAGAGCTGAGGGTAAAGCTGGTCTCTCAGCCTCGTTGAATGCCAAACACGGTCTTAAGATGTAAGTTTGGAGCAAGTTAACCCTTTAATATCAGCATTTTTGCACTCATAGTACATGCACCCGTTATTTCAAAAACCATCATTAACACGTTAACGGACTTAAAATATAAGTTTGGAGCAAGTTAACCCTTTAACATCAACATTTTTGTTCTCGTAAATAATACTGTTATTTCGAGCACCATCGTTAACTGCGTTATCTGCATTTGCGCGGTTGCTTCGGTCAGTTTGGTTAGGTTCGAAGTAGAAGAATTGAAAATCGTCTTTACTGCTTGATTACAACTTTAGCGGTTCTGAGAAGCGGGAAAAAGTTACTTGCATGATAACATTTTAACTTGTAAACCATTGAACACTTTGAGTGCGACGTGACCACCGGTGGTCACTGAGGGGATTTTCATATTGCTGCTGACACAAACTCAATTTTCATAAATACTTAATGGAAACTAAATTAAGGCACGATCTACTTATTGTTTGTTAATTTCAGAATAAATTTTTAAAATTAACTCTAATTTTAGTTGAATATTGAACTTTAGTTTAACCCGCCGCACTTGACGTGTTAAAAAACGGTAGTAAAAAATTGAAATACCATTTAGTGATACTGGTACGTGAATGAGCAATTTACCCAGCGCTACACATATGTACCTATACACAGTTACCGCGTTATACAAGCACTGACATCAGGTAGTCATCGATATCAGGACGAGGAAGGCGATGAACTTCAAAGGGAACACTGGGGAAAAAAATTCAACAAGAAATGCAATTTATTGAGGTCATTTTCAAATAAGACCGAATAGCACTGTGGGACGTTAGAGTAGAAAGTAAATATACAATCTAACTTTATTTTTATTTGCTAAAATAAATATACAAACTAACGAACTAAACAGTCAGTGGAGAGTACAATCTGAGTTGTATAATGAATTAATGTAAAAAAATTCTGAGCTTCTGCAAGCTGTTTCAATAATTTGATAAAGCACATCAGGATTAAAGCTTCGGTCACTGTGTGATTACAAATGCAAAAGGCTAAAATGTCTGTTTTCGCTCGTCCGAAACCTGAGTACTATCTTGTTTTTCGATGGTATTGAGTTATTTCTAATGTTATAACTAAACAATTTTTCAGTATAAAACTACGTAATTGCGTCAAAGTAGTATCTTGATTTCTCTTTCGCCAGATTGCTTCAATGTAGGAACATGTCTTTTCTTTCGCCGTCATACCAAGCGTATTTATCAAAAGCGCCTCAACAAACATGACAGAGTATGTTCATACTGAAAGTTAAAACCGACCTCTAGTGGTTACGCCATAATTATAATGCGGTTTTCCAACGTACAATGGATTTCCTGTACATCACCTAACGGGAGGGAAAGAGTGAAATGCAAGCTCATTGATTAGAAGCGTTTCCCCTCTAACACTTTCGCTGGTTTTCTCCGTTTTTTATAACTACCAGAAGATTTCCGGCAAAAGTACCGCGGTTGTGTGATTGGTATCAAACCAAAGTCTTTATTGCTTAAAGTAGGATACTATATTTCCAATAGGTCAATTCTTAGGGAATGGATTTGATACTTTATCTAAGTGCAACTTGGAGCAGCTGGATCTTTTAAACTCAACTCCAAGGAATACAAAAAGCTCAGTTACTCTCAATGCGTTGCATTCAAAGCACTTGTTTCTGCCTTGGCATTCTCCCTCGCAATACCGGTTAGAGGAGAGACTCTCCAAACAGACTAAATCCTTGAGAAAAGATCTGCATTTCAATGGGCCTTGATAACATACTCAACACATCCAGTCTGAGGCAATGGGAAAGGCAGATCTCAGCGTTGCATTGCACGTTCCAAGCTGGATGACCAACAACTACTTATCTATGATAACAATTTAACAATATACTAACATATAAAAAACGCATCTGCGAAGATGTGGCAGAGCTAAAGCATCACCGCCTAGTGCCTTTAAATGCTTGCGCTCACCAATTACAAATGCTTCACGCGCCTACACATGTCTTGGCTGTCAAACTCTATCCCTTTAACCATCAATACCTGGCACTGACACTTGCAGTGGCAGCGCAATCCGAACGCCATCATTGTAGAACAACTTTAGTGTAGTAATAAAGAGCTGTTGGATCCTGCAGAGCGGCTTCTTATGTTTTTTTAAAAGCCAAGAAGGTGAACAGCTGCAAAGAAAAAGTTACCTCTGCATCTCGTCCTTATTGAGAAACCCACCGTGATACTTTACGTACTCAAAATTTTTTCAGTCACGTCCCAACAGCCAAGTCTAATTTTTTCACTACTTGCATGCATGCATGTTTTTCGCCTCCTAAGCGATTTAAGCGATTAAATCGCTAAGGCGGCAAAAAACACGCATGCAGGTGGCGAAAAAGTTAGACTGGGAGCCTCATCATTTATAGTTTTAATCTTAACTCCCACACAAATGTGGAAATATTGTACATCAATTTCTTCACTAGACCAACGTCAAGCGAATGCTGCAACTATCCTCCAGCGCGTCACTCTCGTCTCACTCGTAATTCCAGCGCCGCTCTGCCCAAACTTGCAGACCCTGCAGAATCTGAAGAGCCAGCCAAACTTGCAGACCCTGAAGAGCCAGCCAAACTTGCAAACCCTGCAGCCTACAGAACCAGCCAAACTTGCAGACCCTGAGCCTGCAGATCCAGCCAACTTGCAGACCTGCAGCCTGCAGAGCCAGCAGCCTCAAGCATCGAGTACAGGCTGCAATTCTCGTCACGATTTTCGGTCACTTGCTTGCCAAAGTGCTGTCCAAAAGAGAAATATCGAGGCCATCTTCTGAAGCAAATAGCCCGTAAGTGGCGGCAAAGAATGTTCCAGCGCCGCTGCCAGTGCCTTCACCAAGAAAATGACAGTGTTGCCTTTAAGTGACCAGCAGGAAAATGACAAATTTAGAAGTGCGCTCTAACTACAATGAGTAGCTATTTGTTTGCTGTGATGATTCAGTGAAGGATCTTAAATCGAGTCTTGCTTCTGAGCGTTGGTAAATAATGATATTCACCAGTAGGAAAAAGATAAATTTAGAGGTGTGCTCTTTTAAAGAGCGCAAACTACGATGAGCACCTTTTTCATATGATGAATATGTAAAAGATCTTGAATCAGGTCTTGTTTCAGAGCATGAGGAAATAATGACAGTGTTGCGCTCAAGTGACCAGGAGGAAAATGACAAATTTAAAGGTGCGCTTTTCTTAGCAGCGTAAACTAAAATGAGTTTTTGTTTTCTATGATGAGCAAGTGCAGGATCTTTTAATCGAGTCTTGCTTATAACGCATCAGGAAATAACGAGAAAATTCAACAATATTTTCCTACTGGATGTGCGAAGTTATTTATAACAAAATTTCTCAATTTCTAAATCCGAATGTTCCTTAAACACAAAAGTTAAATGATTGATGCACCAATTTTTCGTCCAAATTTTGTTTTGATTGTTGAAAATAATTCTGAATTCAGTTTTTTTTAATTTTTGATTATCCTGTGCTAGCAGATGTTAATGTTTTTGGCACTAAAGAACGGTGATTTAACAAATTCTTCAACAAATTACTATAGTTTTCATACAAAGTTTGTAAGCTCATCATAGTCAGTTTAGGGTGAAACACACAATTTTTCTGGTTTTATTTCGATTTTAGAACAAAAAATAACACAATTTATGAGTTCACTCAAACAGATGTCTAAGAACATGATACCTTCATTTGGTCATCATAATGTTCACTGTAAAACTGGAGCATACTTAGCACTGACACAAATAAATCGTATTGCTAATTGAATCATGTAATTATTTATTTGTAATTTTAAATTGATCATCTAATTGTTTAATCGTAATGCTAATTAAATCATGTAACTGTTTAATCGTAATGCTAATTAAATCATGTAACTGTTTAATCTGATAATTAAATCATGTAACTGTATAATCGTGATGCTAATTAAATCATGTAACTGTTTAATCGTAATGCTAATTAAATCATGTAACTGTATAATCGTAACGCTAATTAAATCATGTAACTGTTTAATCGTAATGCTAATTAAATCATGTAACTGTTTAATCGTAATGCTAATTAAATCATGTAACTGTTTAATCGTAATGCTAGTTAAATCATGTAACTGTTTAATCGTGATGCTAATTAAATCACGTAACTGTTCAATGCTGACGTCAACCAGGCTTTCTCATAAATACGTTGACTGCAGCTGGTTCAACTCCAACTCAAATCAATTTGAGCAGTCACTTTTGAAATAACAAACATCAACTGGATCATGTCTTCAATCGGTTTTGATCAAAAATTCATGAAAGCTGAGTGTGTGACCACCGGCGGGTCACGCCGAAATCGACATGTTAAATTAAGGGTCAACATTACCAGGTATAACGAGTGCATAGTTCCGCCTATCCTGGTTCATTTTAACTGAGTCAGATACATACTCTGTGGGTTCTCATGCTTTTGCATGGCTACCTAACACGTTCACCGTGATTGGGTTAACTGAAGTTCAATATTCAACTCAAATTTAAAGTCAATGGTAGTTATAAATTTACAAATACTAAATATTTTATGGATCCATTAAATATAATTAATTTTAAAAGATTATGATGATTTTTCAAACGACCCATCGATGGGTCGTTTCGCAAGAGGAAGAACTTAAGCACGACCCATCGATTGGTCGTATAGTAAGCAGCGTGCTAAAGCTGCAACAAAGCAAAAATGTCGTAGCTCGAGTACCGGTGACGAGCCTCGGATGCTCAAACAAGGATTTAACAGCCACACAGTTTCGGTTTAACCAAGTTACAGCGAGGGGCTGTGATCCTAGTGTCATTGTGTACAGTTAGCTCCAAGATTAGATTAGATGTTAGTTTGGGTCTCCCTAACTGCAACGAAGACGTTCCAAAGGGAGGAAGGAGGAAGACACCGCGATTAGCTCCAAGACTATCGTAATACACGGAAATTATCAAACTCTGCATGGAAATTAGCTATAAGATGCACTAAAATCAGCTACAATACACACAAAACTTAGCTACAATGTACACAAAACTTAGCTACAAGATGCACGGAAATTAGTTACAAGATGTTAGGAAATTAGCTTCAAGGTTCTCGGAAATTAGCCTCAAGATGTACCAAAATTAGCAAAATATGCATGGAAATTAGCTATAAGATGAATGGAAATTAATTAGAAGGAGCACGAAATTAGCTACAAGACTATTGCAACGCACTGAAATCGAATTCTCACTTTGGAGATGACAGTAGAAAATCCAGCTAAATATGATACAAAATCGAACATGACATTCATTTTCGCTGAAATAAATGATTTAATCGTCTCACCGCCTTTGATAACAACATGAAACCATTATGTGAAGTCTGTGCTGGAGAATTTTTGAGAAAACTGAGGCGACGTGACTTGAAGATAAATCATAGGAGAACCCTTCGCTTAGATGACGAGAAGAAATCCTTTGCGATCGACGTGAAATGCGTCTTGTTGGCCAGCTCATCTCTTTCTGAAAAGGCTCATTCAATTAATGGTGAAATTTTGGTTGATTCTGCGTGCGTTTGTTGGGCTGAAGAGGAACCCTCGGAGGAGGTGGTCGGCTTTGAAGATCCGCGAGTTTTGGAGCACCAGAATTAAATAGAGTGAGTCTGCTCACTGATGGAGTATAAGTGCTCTTCAGAGCGCCCGTTTTAATAGAGAAAGAAAGGATGCCTTAGAAAACATTTCTGCAAATACGAACAGGTAGCTCTTCGCCGGGAGCTCCGGCCAGGTTTTTCAGGCTTCCCTTCCCCATTTATGCTCGAAAAAGCGCCTTGAGTGGACGCTGCAGTTTTCGGATGCAGTTTGAGACTCTCCAGTTTAGCTTTAAGACGCAAAAGTGAAGAATTTTGCGTCGTGTTTGTTTCCAAATTGCAAAGTTAAACAATGGGACTAGCTTGCACTGTCTTCAATTTCAAGGCATCTTACTTACCCAACGGAAAAATACAGTTTTCGGTAAATAAAGATGAAACTTAAGCCTTACTCATTAATTTTTGAGTCTCGATGACGCTCAGTAGCGAAATGAAGCTTTAGGAATCATTTTAATTTAAAAGCAAATTACTCTACCTGCTTGTAAATGTGAGATATTTTGTGACAAGAAAGCGAATGACTTATGGATTTTGCATAGTACACTCTACTCGTATTTTATGACGGAAATCTATCGCTATCATTATCAGTCTCTCCCTTGGCGCTGCTAGGGGAGAAAATGTTAGGTTACCTCAGCAATAGATAGGACTTTAGAATTTGCATCTTGTGTGCCCACTTTTCATCTATAAGTTCTCATGTTTTCTTCGTTTTTCTTCTTCAAATCTTCATCTTCGTCCTTCTTAACTCGCTGTTCCTATGCGCAGGGTATACATGTGGGAACATATCTTGTGCATAAATTCCACGTTTTCCTCAACTCCAAACTAAATGGTCCCTACTCTCTCTTCTGTGAATATATCTTTGTAATGGAAACGGAGTATCAAACTAACTTCTAACCTACTACTATCATCATTCAACAACATTACTGTTCAATTGCTGTGACTTCGTATGCCTTAATTTTGTACTATTGCCAATCATGACTTAAGAAATGCATCTATAAAAACAAAGCGGACGAATGCTATCATCAAGTATGCGTTGTGTCTCCTAATATTTTTACCATCATGCGTTTATTTCACGAGCACAGAGATCCAATCACAGCAGAATGCAAATATTCCGTTAGATGCCACGTGGGAGATGCTGTTGTAAAAAACACGAAAGCTTGGAAATTAGACTCATACTTGCGTATCGCGAATACGCGAGCGATTGAAAGGCCACCATGGAAGAGATAATTTCACTTGTGTTCAAAAATGGTGGCCACTGCCACAATTCTTCGTCACTCTAATGGATTTCCCTCACAAGTCTAGAAATGCAGGCAAAATTACTCTTTTTAAAGTTTTTTCGAACAAAGTATTTATGTAGGAAAATAAAGTAATACCTCCAATTTGATTTTAATCGTTTGTGGTGAGGAAATTGATCCGCTCGTTAAAATTTTCCCTTCTTGTGTGACCAGACATAAAAGCTGCTCTGTAGAAATGTTCTCTGTTTTCCTGGTTAAAAAAGTAACATTATCGGAGTAACAAGTAATGCAAGTGATATTTAGCCGTATTTTCACAATCCCCACGAATTGGAAACAAGTATTGTAAGAAACTTTACATAAGATCTGTATGTAGCGAAGCATTTTTCATCACTATTCATTGCTATCAGATCTGTTGCAGCTATTCCCATCTGATTTCATTGATTTCAGAAATAACTGTCCAGAAGCACTTTTTTGAATGCGATTGCAGTGACGATGCTTCACGATAAATAGCATAACTGCCACGAGTCTTCATGACTCTCTTCCGGTGAACAACCATTAATAGCTCCTTTATTAATAGTTTCAAATTTACCAACCATATCTACGTGCTGTCCACAACACCATACCTGCCAAAACTGCCCATAACTCCTACCACACCTGCCAAAACTGCTCATAACTCCTACCACACCTGCCATAACAGTCCATAACTCCTACCACACCTGCCATAACAGTCCATAACTCCTACCACACCTGCCATAACTGCCCATAACTCCTACCACACCTACCATAACTGCCCATAACTCCTATTATACATGCCATAACTGCCCATAACTCCTACCACAACTGCCATAACAGCCCATAACTCCTACCACAACTGCCATAACAGCCCATAACTCCTACCACAACTGCCATAACAGCCCATAACTCCTTCCATAACTGTCCATAACTACTACTTTGTCGTATTTGGCGCAGCAATTTCAATGAACTTCATCAAAAGGAATTCCAGTCGTGAGCTCAATGCCATTCCAGGACGTAATTTCTGGACTGGCCGATTCCAGCTCACGACTGTGCGTATTGCAGGCAATCCTATTAATGCAGTCCTTAATTAATATTCATATTGTATAAGTAACTTCGGGTGCAGTGCTAAGCCGTCTTGCCCACTGCATCTACATCAATTACTGGGAATTTTTATATATACATATAAAATGTTTCAAGGACTTCACCTTGAAAAACGTAGGGGTTTTTTGATGTTATTTTGGGTTTTACATCCATGTGCATTGACCTCAGGACTTTAATTTGAGTTTTACATTTTGTGTTTTGTGAGACTTTTTTGAAGGAAATCTAGATGTTTTTAATAGAATTAATGTTTTTTACGCTTCATTCATGGCTTCAACTGTCGTTGAACTCAGAAACGTTTCATTTAAATTGAAATTTAAAATTGAAATTTTTTAATTTTAATTTTTTTTGTGTCATCGAATTTTATGCACTATTTTTCTACATTTGGAGAAATTTTTAACGAATAATTTCAGAAATCGCATTCATATAACTTTAATATCATTTTACACAATTCGTAAATGAATTTAATTGATTTCTTGTCATCTTTTGAATCAATAATGGCAACACCTAACTTAAGCTCATTATTTAACCGTAATATTAACGCAGTCGCATTGCATCAAACTTCGATTACGACAGATAGATAATGTATAGAAATTAATTAAAGTTTTATATTAATAGCCAATCATACATGCTTTTGAAGGTATGGTTGATACCGAAACACACCTGAACAGAGCAGAGTATTTTACCGCGGTAAGAATTCATCAAAAAGTCTCTTTTCTACCTGTATAGTATGGGAAATTTATGAGCATAATGAAGGTTGAAATATATGAAATACTAGACAACAATAGTTTACGAGCATAATAAACGTTGAAATATTCTAAATACAAGACTTCAAAATCAACTCGCCGATAGCTCCATATCCGCCCTCCACACATATCACTCAGCACGAAGAAACGAACCTTCCTACTGGCGCACAGTGGAGCTACATAGATTAGCACCCGCGAATGAACTCGCACATAAAACACAGGAAGGTATCTCTGTGCATGCGACACTTTGATAAGACACCCGAACATAAAAACTTAACTACTGTTGATTCCATTGATCAGCTGGGAGCATTTTAAACTTGCTAGCCGTTCTGCCAGCAGCGTTTGTTCACAGTTGCGTTACGATAGCAGTGGTACTTGAAACTTGAGTTTTAGAAACGCCACGTTCCTCTAACACCATGTTTCTTCAACGTTGCATTTATGAAATTAAATTATGAATTTTTTAATTAGCCTGGCGTCTGACCTAGGAAGCACTGCCAGCAAAAACCACCAAATCGTGGCGTAACACCCTCTTATCTTTCGCCCGAAGATTAGACCTTCATTTCACGGGAGAATTTTAATTGTGTTGACTAAGCCTCGACAAATTGAAGAAAAAGACGATCAAGTCTCCTAAATCCGGGATTTTTCGAGCTCACTTAAAGAACGATGAGTGAAATTTTGACTGAAGAATAAAGGGAGTGAAAGAGAGCCACTTCTCACTCTTCGATGCCGGCCGCGTCATTTCGAAGAGGCTGGCGAGATGTCGAGAGCGGCAACGGACATGGCAACTCGTACGAAGCTCTTCGACTTCAAAAGCCCCGTTCATTTAACGCCAGAAGTTTCATTAGGCGCTCTAGTGGTGCCTTTCTATGGCTGATTAAACTAATATATTTCTGGTTCCTAATTTTTGTCCGAAGCCACATCTCGGCGGGCCTCATAACTCTCCGAATTCTTCGTGGTTGTGCTCATATTGCTCAGATTAAGCCCCATTTCTCTTAAAAAGCCTTTGTATTGTTCCGCTCAAAAAATCCGGCAAAACGTTTCGAAGGAACGGCCCACATTTTTGGCACAGCTTTCTTATATCTTTTCCCAATGTGCCATTCGAGAAACGGCTTAAATATTCAGCTGATGAAAACAACGGAGAGCTGACTTTTTCTCTTGTGTTTCTAATGGAGGGAATTTTATTGAATGTTCATATGCCGTTATTCTCCAAACTTACTTTTTATTCTGTTAGAGCATTCTAAAATTTGAGAACTTAACTCTCAAAAATTGTTTTTCATTTTTTCACTTGTAAACTAATTAATCAAAGCTTTCAGTAACTTCAAAGCAGAAAGCGACATCAAAGCACAATTTTTCACTTTTTTATTAGTCTCCTAGTCTACCGGGACCTGTTCAAAATGCTCGTATCTTACGTTCCGTCTTAACCAAGAGTTAATCTGCCGCAAAAACAAACTTGAATATACTCATGTCTGCCAGTCTTCGACAATAAATATGAACTTCACAACCGTAGTAAATAATAGTCTCTACGTCCGTAGTAAGGTCAAGTTCATGCACGAATAGTCCTTTTACAGCAAGGTTATGAATGCATGGTACTTTCATTATAAAGTTATCACTACCAACTTCCTTTATGATGACATGTTACCTCATCACATGAGGTTACAACTATAAATAAACTCCATATCAAGAAAATTGATGGAACCAGTCACGGTGGTAGCGAAAAGAAACGCTGTAGCGCATCTCGTAGAACGCCTTTACAATACAACAGTGGCAGAAGATGGTGGCAGTGACCACCATTTTCGAACACAATAAATTTATCCTTCGTATAAATTGATAATATATTTATCTTTCGTGTTAAATTAATTGTAAATTTATCTTTCGCACTGTGGCATTTCAATCTCTAGTGTATTCAGGAAACACGAGTATGAGTATAATTTCCAAGCTTTCGTCTTTTTAAAAAAAGTATCTATAACATATTTTCTTTCGTGAGCTTGATTTTGTTGCTCTTGTTGAAAAACGCGCGCATTATTTGTGACAGCAGCGTCATCTTCAAATGTATTAAGGGTTTAAATACCTTCAGCAGTTTTGAAACGAAAACTAAAAGGCATTAATCTGTGTCATGATCGTTAATAGTTATGTAGAATCGTAACATCAATTGATACATTGCGATAAATTTAGTGGTTTCATGCGAGAAAATACATAGTAATATTCTCACTGGTGATAAAAATGACTCACTCAAAAAACTGCTTTTCTCGAAATCTACATAGTTGCAATTTTTTCTACAAACAGCAAAGACACTTCTTTGTGTTGTTTAGTTGTCATTATATCACTCAAGAGCATGACACATGAACGTGCCTCGTGTGCACATTCATGGACACCAAATACGCATGTTCAGACACGTCTAACTTTATAACATCGTTTCTGCCTCAAGTTTCTTAATTTTAGACACAAGTTAAAAATTATTAATCCACACGTTATGAATTTGTAAGGCGTTGAAGGTTAACATATTTGATATCTACAATTTGATCAGGCTGTAATATCGGAGCACTGAAATGCGAAATTCTGTTAAGTATAGATAATTATCGCCGTTAATATCGAATGAAATGCGATATTTTGCTGTCTATAATTATAATTATCGCCGGTGATATCGTTTGAAATGCGATGTTCTGTCAAGTATCTATACCTATCGCCGCAGATATCGTATTCATGTGTGCTCCCACTACCCATCCTGAGAGCCAGCAATTATCTCTCGTTCGAAGATGAATGATGTGCAGGAGTCAAAAGGCTATTCCATTGACGTATTTTGCTTTGAGATAAATATTTCTGACAAAATAAATTTGGATTCGCTACCAATGCATTTAAGAAAGTTATCTACTTATTTTAAAGAAGAATAATAATAGCTCAAATTTTAGAAAAAATAATTTGGTTAAGAAAATACGTCGCTGGTGTACTTGGTCTTATCGCATGCAGTCGGATGGGAGATGAAAAAACGATTCTAATTTTAATTAACCTTTTCTTTCTTTAGTGGTTGAAATCATTCTCGAAAATGATTTTTTAGCTTTTCGCGAATATCACAAAGTCATGCTGACAGCACACCTGCCAGCTGCTGGCAGCACACCTGCCAGCTGCTGACAGCACACCTGCCAACTGCTGACAGCACACCTGCCTGCTGCTGACAGCACACCTGCCTGCTGCTGACAGCACACCTGCCAGCTGCTGACAGCACACCTGCCAGCTGCTGACATTGAGCTACCCTCTACACAGCTGACAATTAATACCTATAAGCAGCAGCACGGGAGGTCACAACGCCCGGCAGGAATGAAGCGTCGGAACATTCGCATCATTAATTTGGAGAGGAACTCAAGGTGCTGGCAGGAGTCGGAATGCTAATGGTCTCAAGGCAGCTCCGCCGTCAGTAATCTGAAGCACTGCATCTTCTGCTGGCAGTAGGAATTCGTGAAGGAGGAATTCGTGGAGTAGGAATTCGTGGAGGAGGAATCCGTGGAGTAGAAATTCATGGTGCATGGATTCGTGGAGTAAGAATTCATGAAGTAAGAATTCATAGAGTAGGAATTCGTGGAGTAGAAAACATGGAGTATGAATTCATGGAGTATGATTTCATGGAGTATGAATTCATGGAGTAGATAATCTGGAGGCAGCTGTCATTAAGTGGAGGTGGAATCGTGGCGGTGAAATAAGTACTGAAGAGTTGACGGACGGACGCTGGAGCGGTGATGCTCACTCAAGCGTTCGTCCGTTTACAGAATTGGGAGGTGCGGATTTAGAGTGCAGAACTCAGTGAAAATTACGGAAACCTTTTTGGTTAAAACCGAATGATTTTCGTCGATGTGGCGTTAAAACTTCCACTTTTTTTAGACTGGCACTTGCGTCAGGTTGTGGTCGATGGGAGAATGAACGTGAGTTTAAATGAGTTCGATGTTCAAATGAATTCTGTGTTAAATATAATTTACTATAGCTGTTCGAAGAGGGAATTTTCATATCAATAATCTGTGATTATTTTTAATTGAATACCGTATTTTCCAGTTTTGTCACGCTGTATTTTAAATTTTACACTTTTGGTCGTGTTTTAGTATTGATGAATGACGATGTATCTTTTTTAATCATGGCATAGAGTCATTTTTTGTGTGAGTAATCGTGTTTTTACTCCTTTTGAAAAATACTACGTGACGTTTTCCAATATTTCAGGTCGTAGAAGCTGTACGCTGTAATCTATTTTTATAATGTTACTATGGAAACCTGGTTCGTAAAAATAATGTAAGAGCTCATTCTGTTTCTGCAAGGCAAGTCAAAATTGGGGACTTACTCCTATCTACAAGATGTTATGCTGAACTCTACGTGTTGATTAGGAAAAGTTTTTTTTTGTAGTATAAAGAGGTGTTTGAGTTTGAGGAGGGATTTTATGACTCAATGTAATGTTGCTTTTGTACACTTTTATATTAAACTTCACGATTCCACCTCCACG
Source organism: Platorchestia sp. MABIK (assembly GCA_014220935.1). Classification (NCBI taxonomy): domain Eukaryota; kingdom Metazoa; phylum Arthropoda; class Malacostraca; order Amphipoda; family Talitridae; genus Platorchestia; species Platorchestia sp. MABIK. Next base: position 224,102 of record JACJUY010000318.1, read on the forward strand.
ATTCCACCTCCCCGATTATACCTCCACGTTTCATAATCCACAATTCCTCCGTTACTATTTGACTCCAAGTTTTCACCTTCACGATTCTATCTACGTGATTCGTAGTTCGCGATGCCACCTCCACAATAAGTACTCCATTGTGTAATGTTTCGTGAGATGTAATAATATAAAGATAGAACGGATATGAAATGAAATTCAAGGGAAGGCAAGAACCAAATGTTCTTTACGGTGCTCATTTTCCTCAAGCATAAGTTGCTTCCAATGCAGTTCCAGCGACGCAAAGAATGTTGCTCGATGCAGCAACGAACACAAGAACTGCAGATGACTGTAGCTGAAAGTTGTCCTTCACATTAATTCCGTATCTTGCCTTTTGTAAAACAACTCAGCGATTTAAAAACCCGAAAATTTATTTGAACATTCACTTCAACTTGACCAATTAAAAAGCGCAATTTTCTAACAAAACGGATCGGATCCTTTCATGGTTTGCCTCATATGAACGAGCATTATTTGAAAATAAATTCCAAGCAATAAAAGCAACAAAATTAGTGTCCATGTAAAATGCCTCCTTACTTCAGTCGTCGTGGTAAGAGATATTCAAACGAGAAAATAACCAAGTATACAAAACGAGTGGCCATGAAAAGCTTTAACGAAGGCGATAAAACTGCAAGAAGTGTTTTGGAGGCATGACACGGTAAAACGGCGCGGCAAACACTAAGGTTTTTTCATCTAGCAAAACACACATCATGGCTGAACTTGTGCAGTCAACCGCATCATAACGAGCCGCTCAGACGTGCCTCGCCTGCTCAACGCTGCGTCCGCACCTCCGATGGGTCGTAGAGGCGGAGCTCGAGTGGTGCTTGCTCCGTGGGGTGGAGGTGGAGGTGGGAGTATGGAGTTGGAGACCTGGAGGGGGAATTGTGGAGTTGAAGACGTGTAGGTGGAATTTTTTAGTTGAAGACGTGGATGGGGATTTGCGGAGTTGGAGACCTGGAGGTAGAATTGTGGAGTTGGAGACCTGGAGGTGGAATCGTAGAGTTGGAGATCTGGAGGTGGAATTGGGGAGTTGGAGACGTGGAGGTGGAATTGTGGGGCTGGTGAAGTGGAGGAATCGCTGAAAGTGAATCGTGGAGATCAAATGACGGAACTGAAATTGTGAAGGTAGCAACACCAAATGGTGGAGTAGCAGCCGAGCGGTAGGGACCGTAGAATAAGAATATAGGTGGTGGAATATTGTAGAGTAGCACCATAGAGTAGAAAGCATGAAGTAGGTCTTGTTGAAAATATAAACGTGGAAGTTTAATAACGGATGGGAATTGTGAAAAAATAATCTTACTTACAAAGCAATTAGGAAAGGATGAGGAGTGGTGAAGTGAAATACTGAAAATGGAAGGACCAGGAGTTGTGAAGTAAGAATCGTGGAAGTGGAACAGTGAAAATGAAATTGTTGAGTTTGATTCACGGGACTTTGACCGTCATGTTAGAACAGAGACATGAGAATCGTGAAATGGAAAGCGGAATCGAAAAATCATAATCTTTAAGCTAAAAACACGATCTCTAAATCGTGTTGTTGAAATAATCGGAGGAAAATCGTGTTAATCAAACGCAGCAACAAACAAGCAGCAACTGCATACCTCATCAGCAACGTGTTTTGAAGTTACGAGTGAATACCTATTTCCTTCAGAGGAAAATTTCGAATACCTGTCAAACTGATAGGAAAATTCCGAACACTTGTCACTCTCAAATGAAAATTTTTAATACTTGTCACCGTGAAGGGAAAATTTTGAATATCTGTTACCCTGAATGGAAAATATTGAAAACTCGTGAGCCTGAATGGAAAATATTGAATACCTATCACCCTGAATGGAAATTTTTTAACACTTGTCACACTGAATGAAAAATTTTTAATACCTATCACTCTTAATAGAAAATTTTCGCGACTTCTTTACATTTAAAGGCTTTCCTCTCACGATAATCAATACCAAGATTGGTATGTTTTTAATGAGAAATATGAATGTACTCTACCTACTCTAAAACAGCTGATAAACTTAAAATGTTCATTCGCATTCCGTATGCTGGTATGCAGTCAGAGCAATTGAAGCGTGAATTGTTGACATTGATATCGTCCTTCCTCCTTCATGTGTCTTTTCAAGTCTTCCAAATCAACTCATTTACCATTGGTTAATTTTTCCAACATAAGGACGAAATTCCTTCGCGTCTCCGTTCTCGTCTTATCTGTAAATACAGTAGTGTGCATCTACGTATGTCGGCTTAACAACCCGTACATTACGTGTTAGGCAGGCGGAACACGTTGGAATAAGTTCTTGAATTGGGGCTCGGTTTTGTCACCCTCCACACTCTGCCATAAGATCTCATGCAGAGGAACAATGTGATGATGGAATTTTCGATTCTGATTTCTCAATTTTAGGGTCTGTTCATGATGTAACAAAACTTAGTAGAATTTTTGAATTTCTTTATATCCATAAGAACAAACCCAATCTTAATGAATGCAGAGTGCGCATCCATTGCTTTTGGTTGGCAGCTGTAGCTTCAAGGAACGCTCTGTTCTTAACTTTTCAATTACCTCCCCTTATGCATTTCGTTCATTTTCTCTTTTACCTGTGTTCAGCTTACAGGTTATCGCAGTCTGTTCACAATTACGGGTGTCTAATCATCTATAGTTATATATAATTTGTGCAATACATATTCATAATATTGAATTATCTGCTTATATTTGCAGATTTACAGTTGATGATGGGTCAAGGCCCGAAAAGTTTGTTTTAGTATTGACCACACATAATTTAACAATGTGAACTTCTTTGGTTTTTGCTCTTAACTTTTTATTGTACTTGCTTACTAAGCAAAATTTACCTTCTTTGCTATTTTTGTTGATATTTTCATTCCTTTATAATGTTGACTTAATTGGAACGAAACCATCTGTGTTTGCAAGTTCTCTACTCGATGCATCTCTATGAGGCAGAACTTGTTTTAAGACCTTGATTTAGTAATGCAACATTGTCTCTGTACCATAGTTAGAGAATGTTATTTAAATGCTTTTGCACATTAACTGTTTCATTCATTCTACCTATTTACTTTCAAATTAGTGTTTCTTGGCGTACGGTATAACACATTCGTTCAACTAAAATTACATTCTCTGAACATTCGTTTCAAAAAATCATGCAATATTACACAGAAATTCCATTCAGTATTTCCAAGAGACCATTGCTCTCATGAGACGCGATGCCGTCAACTAGCTGAGTAACTCTCCGTCGCTCCATCAGCAAAACTCAATCCAAATTTAAAAGCATCTGCAATAGGTGGCCAAAAATGGACTTGGCGCCATCGACGGCGCTTCAGGCAAATTCAGATCGCTTGAGATGCAATGGCAGAAAGTTTCGAAGTTGGGCTGCAAGTGTCGGGGTCGCTCAAACTCGTGCGTTAGTTCTTCTGTAATCTTCCAAGTTAAATTAAGCAAGGGCGGCTCATGCAACAGAGACTGCCTCTGCACGAGTCTTTCGCTACTTTGCACGCCCGACCTAAAGGACTTGAAGAGCTTACAGGCACTTCGGAAATCGTACTTTCCGACACTTCAACTCCGTGATAAAGAGGCCATGTTCAGCCGAGGCTGTGCTCATCTACTCCGCGAATTTTCTTCGCGCCCTAACGTAACTGAAAAGGAAGTTAAAAGGCTGGTGAATGTTCGCTTTAAAAGCCTACTAACTCTGGGTATTTTAATTGCTTCTTAAGACTGTGTTTGTGCATCTGACTTATTTTCAAGGCTGTGCCAATATACTGCACGAATTTGCTTCCCTCCCAAACGTTACTGAAAAGAAAGTTAAACGGCGGGTGAATGTTTGTTTTAAATGCCTACTAACTCTTGGTATTTTGATGGTTTCTTGAAATTGTGTTGGTACATCTAATCGTGAAAGGATGTACAGTGGAATGTTGTCTTTAGAGTGCGAAATGAAAGAGAAACTTCGATTACTTTTTTAGCTGTCATACATCTGAATAAAATAGCTCTGCCGTAGTCTCAAAGTTAATTTATACGCTGTTTTTATTTCTGCCGGCCATTTCAGTAAAATCTTTTCAAAAATAATCTTTGCTCCCGAAAGCAACTGGAAGAGAAGTTCAGTCTTCGGTCGATATATTGTGTGAATGTAATTTTTTAAGGCTTGGAATGAGTTTCACTGCCGTTTTGAAAGAATTAATGCAAAAATAAAAACGACTCGTTCACCTATCCATCCAAATGCAAAAATCCCAACCTCGATTATCACTTACTTGTTCTTCTCAATTTTTATCTTCGCGATAGAATAAAATTCACATGTGAATGAGGGAGTGCTTGGGATCATGTGGATCACGGTCTAAAAATTGGGAACCAAAACAATTTGGCGGTGATCTCATTACTGTCAGAAGGGAGAGGGGTTCAGGCATCTCCGAGTGAGGCGCGACGGAGCTCAATTCGATGTGAGGAGTGTGGGAGATGTGATATTGATCGCGCATCTTCTTAAATTTATTTTTACTCTAAGATCAATACGGGATATCCACGAAATATTTTGACTGCCTGTTGTTTTGAATGAAAAATGTTGAATGCCTGTCACCCTGAATTAAACCGTGTGGAAAACCCTGAATGAAAAATTTTGGACACCTGTTTTCCTGGATGAAAAATTTTAGATGCCTTTTTGGCAGATTGCCATTTACCCTGAATGAAAAATTTTGAATGCCTTCTACCCTTGACGAAAATTTTGAATACCCATTTACCTAGATGGCAAGTTTTAAATGCCTATTTCCCTGGATGAAAATTTTTGAATACCTAATACCTTGAGTGAAAATTTTTTAATGTTTATTTCCTTACATGAAGCATTTTGAACTCCTGTTACCCTTGATAAAAAATATAATAAAAATCTTTACGTTCACTGAATTAATAAGAATGAAACATTTTAATTCACATTACCCTAAATTAAAAAAGCCCTTATAAATCTGCTGTTACTGGAAAATGTTATTTATTGACATTATTCTTATCTATTATTTTCAAGGGACTTCACAACATGCCTTTATACATCTGATAAAGCACTAAGATAATTATAATCATCTAAGATGCTAAGATAATTATAATAATCTTAGTGCTGTTATCACTTTCTATAATCACTTGATAATTATCAAATGATAGCAGCACTGACAAAAGTGATGTGAGTACAAACTTTGAGCGTCTTTTATCTTTGACTTTGCGTCTCAGTTTCTCTTCCCGGCCAACTGCGTGACACTAATCATGAACATGCACATTACATTTTTTCTCAACTTTTTTTGCCAACGGCATAGTTATTATGATACCTAAAATAGCTTGTTATGCTAGGTACTAAATCTTTTGATATTAAGGCATTTTAAAATATATACGCGGCTATACACTTGTGGAAACTTCATTACAAATAAAAGTGTTTTTTTTTACAGTCGTGTATTTGGCGCAGCTTCCACAATTTAAGATTTAGGTGAACAAGCTGTTGAACTTTAATTTTAAGCGAACATAAGAATGCATTGCGAAGAACTGAAGCACGTACTACGTACGCTGCATTGTGCATGCATTCGATCTTGGAAGTTGTGCTTAACTTATGAGGAAAAAAAATATTAAGTATGGCTGCTTAAATAATAATAAATATTGGATTTAACACTTGAGTAACTAGGTATGACTGGAACTTATTTTTACGCTCATGAGTTGAAGGGTGACATAAAAAGATCTAGATGTCTAAATAATAAAAAAAATACTACATATATGTTGCGAATAACTGGGTATGACTTATACTAATTTTTATGCGTATAAGGTCGCATAAAAATATTTGGAACTCGAAGACCGACCGCCAAATGCTATTTTTATCCAGCAGGAGCAATTGAACTGAAAAGTAGCAATTGAACTGAATAGTGGCTATTGAACTGAAAAGTAGCAATTTAACTGAAAAGTAGCAATTGAACTGAAAAGTGGCTATTGAACTGAATAGTAGCAATTTAACTGAAAAGTAGCAATTGAACTGAAAAGTGGCTATTGAGCTGAAAAGTAGCAATTTAACTGAAAAGTAGCAATTGAACTGAAAAGTGGCTATTGAACTGAAAAGTAGCAATTTAACTGAAAAGTAGCAATTGAACTGAGAAGTAGCAATTGAACTGAATAGTGGCTATTGAACTGAAAAGTAGCAATTGAACTGAAAAGTGGTTATTGAACTGAAAAGTAGCAATTTAACTGAAAAGTAGCAATTGAACTGAAAAGTGGCTATTGAACTGAAAAGAAGCAATTTAACTGAAAAGTAGCAATTGAACTGAAAAGTGGCTATTGAACTGAAAAGTAGCAATTTGACTGAAAAGTAGCAATTGAACTGAAAAGTGGCTATTGAACTGAGAAGTAGCAATTGAACTGAATAGTGGCTATTGAACTGAAAAGTAGCAATTGAACTGAAAAGTAGCAATTGAACTGAAAAGTAGCAATTGAACTAAAAGGTAGCAAATGGACTGAAAGGTAGCAATTGAACTAAAGAGTGTTAGCAATTGAATTGAAAAGGTTCATAGCACGAAGATCGACCGTAAAATTCCATTTTTATCCAGTGTAAGCAATTGAACTTAAAATGGGCTTAAAGTTTTAAAGATGTATATTCTTATCCGTCAATCTTTCAATTTTACATGTTAAGTAACTTCCTTAATTACATTACGATCCAATTTTTCAAGCATGTTTTCAGTCTCTCTGGCGGAAAACATCGTCTGCGCTATGGGGGCCGCTATAGAAAACGCCATGATGGAGAATATAGTTTGTTCAATTTTATCTAATTTTTGCTGGATATTAAAAAAGTCGAGCAATAACAGTCCCCTGGTTCCTCAAAAGGAAAATTTGCGTGAAGTTCTCCGTGAGAGCATAATCGCGACGTGGCGGCATTGCGACGGAGCTAGAGGCAGCTCTGGGAATCTTTTATTTTCGGCACGGCTACCTTCAAACCTGACTTCTCTCTAATAAAACTTTTTCTTTTAATAAATGCTGAACCGTGGAGAAATTCGAGGTTCTTCCATCATCAGTGAAAGCAGTTTTCCCATTAAAAACTTGGAGAATATTGATGTTAAATTTCTTAGCGGTCCAACGTTACTTAAGCTGAATGAGGAACACGAGGTAAGATGAGATGTTTTTTAAATGCTTGCAAATCAGAATGTTTCAAGGTGAGTTTTTTCACAGACTTTGGAATTATGAAAGATTACTTTTTACTAATGTGAGAAGCAAATGTCATTTGTATTGCTTATTACTAGACCCTAAGTCATTTGATACGCCTAAAATCTTCAGTCTTGATGGATAAAAAAAGATAAAACACAGACGCAGTAGGAATAGGAAACCAGGTAAGAGATTGCGAGAGGATTCGATCATGACAATCATGATTGCTCAGTAACTTGAATCTCGTAAGATAGGGCATCTTTAAAACCTTCTTCACAACTTGTGCATGGCTCGAAAAATTACATTTTAGAAATAAATTCAATTTCAGGAATCTACACGGACCAGTATTAGAAAGTAAGAACACGTACCGTAGTCTGTGGTACAATTTCACTTGCGCGGTTGCTCTTGGCTTTCACTTACATTGAAAAGTTATAAACTTTTAGTGTCACTCGAACATTTTCTCTTAAAAGTTTTCCGTTTTGATCTTCAAGTGACGAAAGTCCTTAATGATATTTTCAGTCGAGTGACTGAAACCCTCGCTCAAATTCCTCATTAATCCCCTTTTGGTTTTAGACAAAATACAGAACAACAAAGACTGAAGTTCGTAGAGGATGGTGTAACGAAGGCTGGAGCATGTAGGGGATGGTGTAACGAAGGCTGGAGCAAGTAGGGGATGGTGTAA
>JACJUY010000318.1:232015-248490 GCA_014220935.1 Platorchestia sp. MABIK
CGAAGGCTGGAACATGTTGGGGATGGGGTAACGAAGGCTGGAGCAAGTAGGGGATGGTGTAACGAAGACTGGAGCACGTAGGGGATGGTGTAACGAAGGCTGGAGCACGTAGGGGATGGTGTAACGAAGGCTGGACCAGATAGGACATGGAGCAACAAAGACTAGAGCAAGTAGGAGATGGAGCAACAAAGACTGGAACACGTGGGAAAAAGAATAGCAAATAAAGACTGGAACACGTAGGAGATGGAGCTGCAAAAACTGGAGCAAATGGGACATGGAGTAACAAAGACTGGAGCACGTAGGACATGGAGCACCATAGTATGGAGCACGCAAGATCTGGAGACACGCATTCTCGTGATTGTCACGTGGTCTCAAAAAAGGCTCATGGAGAGCCAAAAAGTTGGCGTCCCGCTGCGCTTTCCCCGGACACTGAAGGCAAAATTCCTGACTTTTAAAGTCCTTTGCTATTGGAGTGTCCATCTCTAATGGGTGCCGGGGCTTGAGGGCGACAAAAGCCTATCTTTTAATATGATTTGGGTTCAATTTTCGCTCCCCCATTCCGAGTTTCTGTTCAAGAGCAAGGATATTTTCTAGAACATGTTGAAGTTTAAGGTTGTTGAATTGATGATTTTGTGTTAAATTTATAGTTTCATGTTGAATTAATGATTTCATGGTAAATTAATAGATTCATGTTGAATTAGTAATTTCATGTTGAATTAATGATTTCATGGTGAATTAATAAGTTCATGTTGAATTAGTAGTTTCATATTGGATTAATGATTTCGTGTTGAATTTATAATTTCACTTTGAATTAATAATTTCATGTTGAAATAATCATTTCATGTTGAATTAATGATTTAATGAACGGATTCTCTTCTTGGATTAAGTGAAAAAATTCACAAACCATCATTGAATGTTGCAATCCTTCCCTGTATTTTCAAGGCGAGTAACTGCGTTGTATTTTTTGAAGTGGAAAGTGTATGTTGAGTAATGGGAGAAACATCGCTCGTTTTGAAAACTAAAGAAAGAGGATTTTTTTCTCTCGTTTTGAGATTCAGTATATCGACATCAGACAGGGCTGAATTTTCGGAGTAAGCTCCTCCAAGTTTTGCGTGGGGTCATAATTGGCTGAAGATACTGAAAAAATTTGGCACATTTTATGTTAAAAAAGGACATGTAGAACTAGTTTGGAATTTAGAAAATAAATAAATAATTAAATATTAAAATAATAGTGAAAGAATGTAATAAACAATTAATAACTATGCAATTTTCATTAATCTGATTAAATCAGTGGCATACACTCTTCATAGGTCCAAAATGAATTAGATATTTTTACATAAATTATATGAGGCAAATGTCATAATTAACAAATGCTGCTAAATAAGTGAAAATTATTCAAGTTTTATACCTACAGCGACATCACAACAAGCAATGTTTTGTTTCGTCCCACAAACCTCAGGAATAAAATAAGGAATATTTAAATCCAAAAACAAAAAATCAGCTGATGCTCCTACTAATTTGTCTAGCTTCCTTCCCAATTTGCTAAGTTTTTCCATCGAGCCTCTTAATTACTTTTCACAGCAAAATTGCTTGTCTTTTGCACATTAGTGCTTCTCTTCAGCATTGATGAGTTCTGGTTCATACTCATTTCCTTTGAAAGTGTCCTTATTTGATGCCCTGCATCAGCATTTTGCCATTGCGGTTTTATCGGAACATTTGCGCGATCTTGTTTTCTCAACAGAAGACAACGTACAAATCCAGACGAATTTTACGACATCGTTTTATGCGAACCTCAACTTTTTCGCGCAAAAATTAGTGATAGTTATTCACAATTACTCATTGCTTGACTTAAGCATCGTATCAGTTATCAGTAATTGTGCCTAATTTGTATTCTTATGCAAGTTTAAAGTCGCAGAAGATGCTTCGTAACTTATGGAGGGTTCTGCACCTTTTTCTCTTTTCTTTATTTTACAGGTTAAGTTCACACATTACTTGTCTTGAACTTTTATCTCTATTGAAATTCCTTATATGTACTAGCTTACATTAACGATTCTACGTTCTTTTTAAGCCAAAGTTAGATGCACTTTCACTAATCCAATACTTTTATTGATGTAATTGACTTAACTATAGAGGTGCAGCTGGAAAGTTATTTCAGTTTTATAAATTGAACCTGAGTTTTGTTTCTGTTCACCAATGCCATCAACTGCCTTTATTCCATGAAAAATCCCTATGATGTGAGTCAAAATCATGAGTTTCCAGATATATTCCTGCAGTTCCAATTGTTTAAGTTTTCCATTGTAGACTTATTTATCAACAATTCATCTTTTCCACCACACAAAGAAAAGAAATTATTTGCCGCAATTAAGTTAAATAAAATTAGGTACAACAGAAGCAATAACGTTTCGTAAATATTAAACAAACCAACCGTAACATAAACTTTAATTTTTCAAAACCATTGCCACGCATCAGTTCTTTCCAAAACTGCAAACAACGCACCGTCCAAACCAGTACACCAATATATACATCCTAACACAGTTGTCGATGCCCCCAACACTCATGTCTGACCTTCACAGCGACTGAAATCCGAATATCGTGCGACTTTGCTGGCTGCGACAATGTTTATTTGTGCTGCATTCTCCAATCACATTTATTGCATGGCAAATATAGTCCAAAAATTAATCTTGAAAATTCTCGGCACTGCGGCAGCTGAAACGGCTGCGCGCCTTCCGCATGCGCAAAAGCCAGCCCTAAATCACACCAAATGCAATGCATAAATTGAACATTTGAGAGGCCTTACTCTCGGTCCCATCCGCTCCCTGGACCCACCGTTCATTTTTCTCAGCATGTGTTCCGGTATCCTAGAGCTTACTGACTCGGGGAACCGTAATGCGTGTGGTTTTGGTACGAAGAAGGATAATGAAGGCTTGCTTATAAGATTTCATACTTTGTGTTATCTTTTTGGAATCAAAGCAAAAAAGTACTTGAGCATTGCGAGGCTTTTATCTTCTTGAATATGAAGCATAGATTTTGAATGCAGTTTCAGCTGACAGTTCAGCAGACAGGTTTTCAGTTCATTCAGTAGACACAGACAAATATTCTGATGAAGTTGTAAAATTAAGGCCGGCCACAGGCTGTTAACTTACGACATTATGGCTGGAGCTCGTGCAGAATAATATCTGCAAAAAGGTTTTGTTTGGCTTGTTGATTGTAAACGATAATGAAATCGTAATTTCAATAACATGCTAACTCGGATTCGCAGCGGATGGGGCCAGTGACGGGCGAAAGAGATAAAAATTTCTCTGAAACAGGGGGTGAGAAATATCTATTGTGACCATCACTGAAGCAAGGAATCGATAAAAAATATGCATTATCACTCCCACTAAATCATTGAATAGAGAAAAAATATCTAATTTATCCTTCAATAGCACAATGAATTGATGAGAATTACGATAAGAATAATTTTTTCGAAGATACAGTAGACGCATAAGGTTCAAAAGCCTGGAAAATTTTTTGAGGAATCATTGCATGGGCTTTCTTTGGAAACCGGAAATAGTGTTCTTTTGCATGTATGTTTTTTGCCTCACTGTATTTTTCTACGAAGCTTTTTCTTGTTCAATATTTTCCGTACTTATATCTTTGCTTGGGTAAGACGAATTTTTCGAACAGGTCTCTATTCAAAGCCCATTTATCAATTTCAATCAACTAATAAATCATTTAATCCATTTCTAAACATTCTTCATTCATTTCACGGAATATTCCTTCAGCTCAACTAGCTGGTAAAATTTCCTGAAAATTTAACCACGCATTTCTCGCTCTAAAATACGTTTTCGATCCGTTTAAGGAGGTCCTGGACACATTCAAAATAGAGTGGCTTTCACGATTGCAATATTTCTTCATGAACATTACTTCGCTCCAGACTTTGCTCAGAACCTCGTTCACATGCAGGAAAAGTTCAAGTTTAGGTCTCGGGAGTGTGTCGTCTAGGAAGCCATCTTCCTGTGCATTAATGATACACAGTTCGTTGCATGCTTGCTGGCTTGCTTGCATGCTTCCTTTTTCCTTGCATGCTTGCGTGCTTGCTTGCATGCTTACTTGCCTGCTTACTTGCTTATTCTCTTGCTTGTTTGGTGCGTGCTTGCTTGCATGCTTACTTGCTTGCCTACTCGCATGTTTGCTTCCAAAGCTTCTTGTTTGTTTGCTTGTTTGCCCGCTTGTTTCCCAGCGTGCTTGTTTGTTTGACTCGTCCATCCACCCACCCAAAAAACTGGATCCCTGATCACTTTTAAGTAATTGTTTTGAATTTGAATTTATTTAAATTCACAGAAATTCATTGGAAGGTTGCCCCTACACACAAATAGATTACTCAAAAAGATATAAACCGATCATTCGAAGAATTCATTTGAAAACAATTTTCATGAGTAAATTAAAGCTCTAAACTAATAAAAAACATCTATTTTGACGACATGGGTGCACTACTTAAAGTAACACATGTGATTCCAGTCTAACTTTTTCGCCGCCTGCATGCATGTTTTTCGCCGCTTAACGATTTAAGCGATTAAATCGCTTAGGCGGCGAAAAACACGCATGCATGCGACGAAAAAGTAACACATATGATGGGCCGTAAGTCCTGCATGGTGTAGTTGTGGTCCTCGAGATATAGTAGACGAGCACCCGAGAGTCATTAATGTCGGACTGATGAAGTTCAATGATATTTTCAAGGTTCAAATTCAAAAATTGAGCTTGAAAAAATTAATGTAGGACATCTAGTCTGATTTCAGCAACGTTAGATCTGGGTTCTTGGATTACGTAAGTTTGATGATAGGGAAGAATACTTGATGTTTAGTTCGAAGTTGTAATTGTAATTTCCTTATCCCGATGTTATAAAAAAACGAACGCAAGTTCTGGACGCGAGCACAAAAATGATGAAAGTACACGAGCTTTCCTCCTCCACTGGAAAAGTGTTGCCAGAGTGTAGGAAAAGCAGCTACCAGTGTGCAACCGCCATCAAAAAATTATAGTGTTATTTCCATGTTAAAGCTATAATTGGTTCACAAAAATTCTTGATACGTAAACTGTTTAGATACATTCCCATTTTTTGTCCTGATTTATCATGTTTTCCCTTAGAACAACTTTTTAATGAATTTCAACTTGTATGAATAAACAGAAATTTAAAATGGAACTTCGCGGTCATGCAGAGTTCAGGCATTCAGCTTACGAGGTGAGACTTGAATGGAGATACCAACCAAGGTACAAACTGCGTTTTAATACATATGAATTCTTACCATCTAATCTAATAGTTATAATTAGATAAGAATATCAATAGAAACGAAGCAATACACACAACAAAGTAATTCAATACAAGGCAATGCTAACGCAATATAATGTTCCTATTTAGATCTAATAATTAGATAATAACCCTCTTGACTTATGTTTTGTATACAAATACTTTGTTCAAAAGGCAGTCATGTCGCAGAGCTTATTAAATTCCTTATTTAAGAATCCAACACACCGACAAATTGCTCGGGAAACGATCAGTGTAGGTAACCCAATCCAGCCTTCAAGAACGTTTTCTGAATTTACCATCCATTTCTTAACAAACTTTAATAAAGTTAGGGAACGTCATTTCAAAAACAAAGTTTTCGAAACACTAGAGATGCCCAAAGGAAATATCCTAACCTAAGATGGTGAAAACGTTCTACGTGAAACTTTTTGATTTTCCAAAATATTTCAGAGGAAGCCATGTGCCCGAGACACACTTGCGCAATCTGCCTTAATTTTAAATTCATTGCATTCTGTTTAGGGGAGGAATTTTTCTCATAAAGTCCCTGATCAGACGACACGAGAGAAAAAATTCCCCGCAATTTTGCTCATGAGCGGTGCACATAATAGGTCTTTCTTTGCCTATGCCGAAAACGTGTGGCTGGCTTCATATTAAAAAATGCTTTCATCGTTGCTGCTCTATTCAAGCCATTCAGCTCGAGGCTGCTGGGGAACGGGGATTAATTAAAACTTCATTTTTGTGTGCAATAAAACACGTCACAAAGGCGGAGGTGCGTTTTGCCCCCGAATACAGAGACCCAAGGAACGCGTTAGACGTTTTCGCTCGTGAGAACTAGTTCCGAGCATTGATATGGAAATCGGCTCCCGTCGACGCCTTTCAAAGCTTGACCCGGACGCCCTGCCCAGGAAAAGATGCATGTTTCCTGCCTCGAGCTGCGCCCCTGCTTTCTATTATGTATCTTCAGTTCATCTCACTCCTTGAGGCTCTGTTCACTTCAATGGAGTTTGGAGCTTGGAAAGAGCGTTGCAGCGCACTCAGGTATGTTCATCTGAGATTAACCTAGGCGGAAAGGGATTTAATCTTCCTGTTTCACTTCAGAGAGAATCAGATAGGGTTGAAATGGTAACTATAGAAGCGTAAAATGTCACTGCTGTTTAATGAAACCTTTCTGGTGTTATGTTCTTCTGTTCTTTCCTTTTCGTTTACCTATAGGTAACGCGATGTGTCTCCAAAATAACAAGCTAAGGAAAAAATTGTTTGATTTTCATGCATACATGTGAGGTTTTCGAGAGCAAATTTTTTTTCCCAGAACACGAAGCAACTTTTACAGCGCAACTCATAACACTTAGTATGAGTAGTAATCATTTTCATGGTATTAGCTTGGAAGGTTCAAAACAAAATTGAACAATTCTCTTACACAAAATTGAACAATTGCGTGAAGAGTTCATGAAATTAAAAATCCCGCTTCAGCAAAATAAAGCAGCGCAAGCGAAAAACATGCCACGATTTAAAAAAGCCAATGCCGGCAAGTGAAAACAACAATTTTTGCACTAACTGAGAGCCACGGAAACACTGCACTCTATCCAAACATTCACAAATGCAAACCAATGTTCCTAGTGATCTGATGGATAATATGAACGAGCTTTTAGGTGAGCGTTCGAATTTCCATTTCCCAAATAGAAATAATTTTTCAATTTGATAGAGCCAAGATTCTATTGATCGTGTTACAGCCCTAATCTGTACGGACCACCGGGCGATACAGGCTCTGTGGGTGCATTATTGCAGCATTACGGCGGTATTACGCCAGTATTACAGCGGTATCACGGCAGCTGTAAGGCAGCATTACGGCAGCTATACGGCAGCATTACGGCAGCATTACGGCAACATTACAGCAGCATTACAGCAGCATAACGGCAGCATTACAGTAGCATTACGGCAGCATTACGGCAGTATTACGGCAGCATTTCGGCAGTATTACGGCAGCATTACGGCTGCATAACAGCATCAACACGGCACTAATACGGCAGCATTACGGCAGCATAACAGCATCAACACGGCAGTAATACGGCAGCATTACGGCCAAAGCCCGGCTTGATGATCATCGCTGCCCACCAAAGTACAAAGAGCGCGCAAAAGCAGACTCTAAACATGATCCTCTTCCTTTGCCGCGCTCTCTTGGCTAATCTGTCGACTAATCTGACCCGTCACTGCCGAGAGCCGTCAATGTATCAGAGTCCCGAATAAAAATCTTTTTTCCAAAGCCTGAAACCATCAGTAGGGGAATTTTTGACGGTGTTGATGAATGGGGCTTTTAGGGCGGCCCAGCCGCCTCACGACAGCCCTACGCACCGAGGGGTGGGCTGGGGCGGGGCTTTGTTGAACCCTCCGTGTTCTACCTTTTTTTTTTGGTCTTTGAACGAGAGGAATTGTGGGTGTCAAGTGTGTAATATTTCGATATTTTGTTGAGTGTGAATTGGTTATTAAAACGTTTTTAGGTTCAACTTTTTTTTGTTTGTGTTAAGTGTGTTATGTTGCATTATTTTGTAGAGTATGAATAGATTATTTATTAGTTTTTAGATGCCACATGTATTTGTGGAATTTGAAAGTTGTGCGTGTGTTGAAGTTTGAAGCATCCCTCCATGTTGTGTTGCTCTTATTTGTGGTCTTTAAGCAAGCGAAATTTCGGGTTTCAAGTGAGTAATATATCATTATTTTGTAGAGCGTGAATTGGTTATTGAATTTTTTTTAATACAACTTGTATTTGTGGAACTTATAAGTTGTACGTTTATTGAAGTTTGCAGCATGTAATTTGGATATGATTTAGTTCAAAATTTGTGTTTTCCAAAACCATGTTTGACGTTATTTTCTGATGTTGAAAGTGAGAACTCATTTTGCAGCTCGCAAATTCGCGAGAAAATTTTTCCTAATATTTACGTGAACCAAATCAAGGAACATTAGGGAGATTAATAAGTAATCAATCATCGTGGTTTTAATTCAGTACAAATATATGAATTCAAGCAGGCACAATAGACGCTTCTCGACGAATATATCAGTGATAAAGTGAAGCATGTTTCCGTCAAACTTGATGATGTAGATTACAGTTGAGTTAAAGAGCCACATTAAGGCTTAAAATCAAGGTGACAATAGAATGGCAGCTCTAGCTTACCATGGTTTTACTGAATTTAAAAAGGTGGATATATAGGTATGATGCTGATAATTGTAGCAATAAAAAACACTCATGCTCTAATGCTCATACTCATAACTAAACAATAACACAATAAACAACAACAATAGTCATAACAAAAATATCACTTAATGTGATTCTAAATGAGAATGCAGCGCCATCATTTCCTCTTGCTAGAAAATAATTATTTACACCATTTCTGGTCACTAACAAACGCTTTGAATAATTCAACTTTGAATTATTCGACTTACTAAGTAATTTGACTAAGTCAATAGATTAGTGGACAACCTTCAATGCGCAGTTAAATGTCAAGGACGAATCGCCGATGTGGTCTGCAACAAAGAAAAAATAATACATTTGGAAATTAACAGTGCACATTCCAGTAACTCTGAAGATCAATTAAATTTGCGAAGTTTTCATTTCAGAAGAAATTTCCACAACACCCAAGCTTGAAAACGCTTAATTAACCCAAAAACTATCTTGTCAATTTTCTGATTTCGGTAAAGTGTCATTTGACTTCATCAGTGCCGAGTAATTGCACATCAGTAGTAATAATACACACGAATAATCTTAACAGGTTTCCTGCAAGGGGACCCACCGGTGGTCTAAAGATTGTTGACTGAAATAGCGGGTGCAAAAGTTAATATATCGTAAAACTAGAGCTAATCTAAATACGTTTGACCAAAATCTGCCCTTATTTTGTGTTACAAATTGTCTTAAGTTTTCTAAAAGATGGTATGTTTTGTGAAATATCAGTCAGAGCTAATAAAAAACATGTTTCCCAAAACTTCTGTTAGAATCTAATTAAATTTCACTGCCATATTCATAACAAAAGTAAATTTCCAGCTGCTGTTGTGACAATATGGATGAATTTCATTCCAATTTTCTTCAAGAAAAACACGTTCACATATTCTAATCGCTGCTGAGATGTTTTTTTCTTTAATTTTTATCAACAAAGACAATTTGTAATTTTTCAATGAGTGTTGACATCTCTATAATTTTAAACAACAGAGAAAATTTTTAATTACCATTGAAAGACTTTCAATGAGTATTGACATGCTTTGATTCGACTTCACAATCATTTTTTCAAAACAAACACAATTTCTAATTACCCTCACAAGACTTTGAGTATTGACATCCTTTGACTTCATATTACCAAAATTTTCAAAACGAAGACAATTTCTAATCACCCCTTGCAACAATTCCAGGGAGTCCTTCTGCGACTTTCCTCAAGAAAAACGCGAGGTACTTACCTCGAGAACAAATATTTGCTTGCATTTTACTTGCAGAAAGTCACGCGGGACTCAGTCGTGTCATTCTGACCGCCCAGGCCGCACATCTTATTCTTCTCGTCCTGCTGCCGCCTGCGACGCTTTCTGCCTGATATCCCTTCCTTGTTCGCGCTGCCGACTCTGGCGAGGATTTTAAAAATAATAAATGATGCATGTGTTATTTGCTTCAAGCTCTTGTGCAAGAAAATAACATTTTTTACAGTAAAGTGACGTTTTTAATGGAATTTTATGTATTATTTGCTTCAAGCTCTTGTGCATGGAAATAACTTTTTCAGTGACATTTTTTGGGTATTTTTTTCATGGAAATAAGCTTTTATCAAATGATATTTCTTGAGGGTATTCATACTTCTGTATTATGCTCTATTTTCAGTTTTAGTTTTTTATATTTTCAGTGTTATTATTTTTTAATTTGTCGTTCTCTACTATAATAACATCTTTCTCCACTCATCATCGTTTTTACCCATAGCTTCACACTCTCTCTAATGGACCACGTACTGTATACTCTATGTATTCCAACGTGAAATGTTTTCCGCCATAGATTCCCATCATTTCTCTCTCTCGAAATAAAACAAAACACCTTGCATTGTTTTTTTTTCGACAAGCTGATCAAATTTCGAAAGATTTTTTTGACGTCGGCGTATTTCTTTGGAGATTTTACGGACGGCCTGCACGAGTGCGGCTACAGCCCTCAACTCTAGATAAGGAAAAACAAACTAAGTCCAACTTCTCCTCCGCCTCGGGAATCCAAGGAATTGCTCGACACAAAAACACAAATCCCACCAGCACCGTGACAAAAATCAATCCTTCACTTTATTGGAAGTCCCAAGCGGGGGAGCTCTCAAGTTTCCACCTCCCTCCAAATCTCAGACTCAAAACTTCCCTAACAACCCGGAGAAAGAAGTCGGCACACTTAGTTTTTTGGTGAGAGGGTGAAAAAGTGTTTCTGGGTGGTTGTAAATATACAGATTGTAAACTGAGGAAATCATTCAATGGAGTTCCTTTAAAGTTTACTGGAAGAACATCAAATGCATTTAATTCTCAGCTTACACTCGTAGGTCCACTTCACGTCACGGTTGTTGGAGGTGGTGAATTAGTTCTGCCATTTTCATGAATTAATTATTGAAGTATTCTGACATCTGATTTTTTCTCAGCCGGACACACTTTGTCTGCAGTTGTGAAATTGACCTACGGAAGGTTGCTACAGCGCCTGAACTGTTGAGACCATAGTATTTCTTTACGCAACAGTAGAACTCTTTTCTACACCAGTGTACGAACAGCAGAGTTGCTTGATACACCAGCGCAGCAGCAGCAAACTTAATTTCTACACCAGCGCAGCAGCAGCAGAGTTACTTTCTACACCAGCGCAGCAGCAGCAGAGTTACTTTCTACACCAGCGCAGCAGCAGCAGAGTTACTTTCTACACCAGCGCAACAGCAGCAGAGTTACTTTCTACACCAGCGCAGCAGCAGCAGAGTTACTTTCTACACCAGCGCAACAGCAGCAGAGCTACTTCTACACCAGCGCAGCAGCAGCAGAGTTACTTTCTACACCAGCGCAACAGCAGCAGAGCTACTTTCTACACCAGCGCAACAGCAGCGGAGCTACTTTCTACACCAGCGCAGCAGCAGCAGAGTTACTTTTCACACTACCATCACACTACCGCACCACACCACGATACCACACTACCACGACACCACACACCATCCCACCACACCACCACCACTACACCACCACACCCGCACTACACCACCACACCGCCAACACACCACCATACTACCACCACACCTTCATATACCACCACCACACCACCTGTACACCAAATGACCGCCATGCATGGACATGGATCACTAGAGAACCAATCTTAACTTCGCGCCGCTCAGCAGAAGTTATTTCCGGTTTTTAATTTCTTGTTTGTACGCTTCTCCTATTCGTTGATTTAGCGAAATAATAGGAGAAATGAAGACACCTTTCCTCCAAGGAAACTATCTGTAATGGCAGCTAATTGATGGGAAATTTGAAATGTGGTCAATTATTGATTAGTCTATGATGTAATTTTGGTGGTTACCTGGTAGTGTCATTCGCAGTAATATTGGTGGTTGACTTGTGTTTTTCACATAATTGGTGAAGGACTGGTAGTGACTTTCACAATAATTGGTGGTTGACTTGTAGTGTCTTTTACAAAAATAGGTGATTGACTGGTTGTGCTTTTACAATAATTGGCGGTTGACTTGTAATGTCTTTTACAATAATTGGTGATTGACTTGTAGTGTCTTTTACAATAATTGGTGGTTGACTTGTAGTGTCTTTTACAATAATTGGTGGTTGACTTGTAGTATCTTTTACAATAATTGGTGGTTGACTTGTAGTATCTTTTACAATAATTGGTGGTTGACTTGTAGTGTCTTTTACAATAATTGGTGGTTGACTTGTAGTGTCTTTTACAAAAATAGGTGATTGACTGGTTGTGTTTTTCCAATAATTGGCGGTTGACTTGTAATGTCTTTTACAATAATTGGTGATTGACTTGTAGTGTCTTTTACAATAATTGGTGGTTGACTTGTAGTGTCTTTTACAATAATTGGTGGTTGACTTGTAGTATCTCTTACAATAATTGGTGGTTGACTTGTAGTGTCTTTTACAATAATTGGTGGTTGACTTGTAGTGTCTATTACAATAATTGGTGGTTGACTTGTAGTGTCTTTTACAATAATTGGTGGTCGACTTGTAGTGTCTTTTACAAAAATTGGTGATTGACTGGTTGTGTTTTACAATAATTGGTGATTGACTGGTTGTGTCTTTTACAACAATTGGTGATTGACTGGTTGTGTCAGTCACAATAGTTTGTGGTTGATTGATGATATCATTAACAATAATAGTCAAAGATGATGTAAATATAATGCGCAGTGCTCCCACCGAAAATGATTGTTTTAACAAAGAAATTTGAAAGCAAACGATGGGATGTTGTGCAAATATTGTTCTTCGAAGATTTTTTAATTAAATAGTTGCCAACTGCGGGAGTCCTGCACAATGTAAGTGATTTAGGAGGCTTGAAATTTTTACTGCTCATTTTTATTCGTAGTTCTTTTTGATAAATCAACTCATTTGTGCATTGATGTTGTATCTTCATAATGATCATATAATCAGAGTTCTAATAATTGTATTAATTGCATTCAGTTAAATTTAGCAGGAAGTTAAGTTGAATAATTATTCGAAGTTAGCAGTGAGTTCCAATGAATTAGGAATAATTAAGACAAATAATGCTCAGAATAAACGACAGCGCCTTTTAAAAATTCACACGCGTATCAGGGTACAAATTGATATATGTTGAAAATAAACTCAGCCTCCAATATCTGAAATATTTATAAAATATTTGAATATCTGAAATTAAATTAACACACTCGTGAGCAACGTGCAGATCAATTTGTAGAATTTTTAAGGTTAGTTAATTAAAATGCATCTTATTTATTAATACCTGGACAGAAATGTTGGTATGTGTTCAAATATGTACGCGTATTTACATTCACGTAAATAAATATATTTTATTTATATTTTACAAATAATTTTTAGTCTCTCGGTTCCTATCTGGGAATACTAGATTTATATTTAGTGATAATTGTGTGGAAAGTATCTACCTTATGAACTTCATTTTCTAGAATAGTACATACTATATATACGATATAGATACGATATACATATACTATAGTATTTGATAAGTATAAGAGTGGAAGTTCCACCCTTCAATAGTCGTGTCAGAAAAAATTCCCCAGTATTAATACGAAATAAAAGAAGCATTTTGGCACAGAAAAAATCACTTCAGCACTTCGTGTGTCCATTTACAAAAAGGCTTAGAAATGCACGTCGAGGTTACACCTCTGAGCTCCGCCTGCCGCGCCACGCAATGAAGGAAAGCGTCCCGTTAAGACGCAAAAAGCAATCGCATTTTCCAGAGTTTATCCAGTTAGGCGGACGGCAGTTCTTGCTTCTTTTTTCAAGGGGAATTTTGTGACGGAAAACAATGAAGACTTGACATTTGAAGAGCAACAATAGAAGGGAGCTTGTCACTCCACCGTGACTTCGGGAGCAGATCCGACGATAATAGAACGTCTTTGCCCTTCAGAAAGGTGGCCTCGACAGTGTACTTTTGGCGGAATTTAATCCAACGTACATTCTTTCACTGGTTTTCGGCAAAATTGAACTTGGGTTTTTGGCAAAATTGAACTTGGGTTTTGGCAAAATTGAACTTGGGGTTTTGGCAAAATTGAACTTGGGGTTTTAGCAAAATTGAACTGGGGGTTTTGACAAAATTGAACTAGGGTAGGACAGTGTTTCAGTGAGGGAGAGGATACCCAAGTTTTAGTGTTCTGTAGGCCTAAACGATGGTCCTTTCAATGTCATGAAGATATAGAAGTTGGAGGTGTGAAACATGAAAGGCTGCCTTGGCAGTGTGGTTTCGATCACATTTAATCCAACGTTATCAGTACATTCTGTTAACTAGTTGTGAGCAAAATTGAGCTCGGGTTATGAGGTGTTTTGCCAAAGTTAGACTCTCATGTGCAGGGTCAAAAATTTACAAAAATTGAATTTTTATTCTGATTTAACATAATTGTATTTGAGGGTAAAATATGACCAAACTAATTATTTTTCTATGGTGGCATTCAGACCATTCATTCAAATGGATTTTCCTTTGAGAGAAGTAATCTGCAGAAATTTGGATAATCGGTTAAAAAATGATGCAACCAATTTAAAACACCATAAATGTGCAATTGCATCATTTTTCTTGAAGTACCTTACGCCATCGCCTCGAGCTTCATTCATTTCATAAGGCACTTTCTACCAGTCCGTAAAGTGTATTTATATGTCATGTTTTTTTAATTTGCTGCAAACTAAGATACTACATTTTTATTGCTTTGCCTTCGGCTGATCCAACCACTTTTAGAAATATTAAAATTCTCATTGGGGTTTCCCGACCAATCAGATAAAAGGCCCTTTGTATTAAAGGAATTCAAAAAACTTTGTGTTGAACTTTTGTGCTAACTTTTTGGGAATTTACCGTTTTTATTCATTTTTAATAGTTTTATCCTTTTCGATACTCACGTAATTTTTGTAAGAAATATATATACTGTTTTGATTTTTTAATATTTTCACTACTAATGCAAAAAATATGATACGCATCAGCTAAGCTCGTCTACCTCAACCTGGACTCGTTTCAACATCTGTCCAAAGATAATTTTTGTTATCAAATATTTCTATTTTCCACACTTATTAACTAAGTTGAATAGAAACTTTTTGAACTCCACATTGTTAAACTAAAACTCCCGTAGTTTCAAAGCCCCCATATTCATAGCATTTTAAAGTTTGGTTGTATCAATTTACACCAAAATGAGTTAAGCATGTGAGCAGACGCGTGAATGCATCACTCGCTATACTGAGCGCGAGCACGTATTTTCCCTCTAAAATTTCATGCGTTTTTATTTTAAATGTCCATAGGACAGCAGTAAATACGAGCAGCATAGCTTCATCTAACATCATGCACCCGAATTGAACCTACCGCAAATAATGGCCTAAGTTTCTCCTTAAGCTTTTTAGGAGTTCCGGGTCTGCAATTCAGGAATTGCGTTGTGATGTCAACTTTACAAGACTCCGTAATGGAGCCGTGATTGCAAATCCAAACTTTGCTTTCCGTTGTTGGCTAACTCGGCAAAACTCGAACCAATCCGAAAATTCGGGTCACGCAACAAAGCTCACGCAGTCGCAACCGGAGAAAATTTTGAAGAAACACTTCGTGATTGTCATGGATGTGAGAAATTTGGGACTTGGAGGTAACATCTCGGGGCTAAACGGAAAACCAATTTGGAAGCAATTTAGGTTTCAATTGAGGATGATGATGACAGCAGGATTTTGCCTTTAATGTCAAGAATTTCCTCAGGCATGCCTCGAGCCTTTCCTGGCCCTTAGAACCTATTTGGTGCAATTCAATAATGGAGCCTGTTCATAATTTCAAAGGAATTCATCGCCCATCGCTCAGCTGAGGAACTCCTTTGTGGCTCGTACTGCAGACTCGGCTTTTTTCAGGACTCTAACATGCTTCTCAGTTCTCTTGGAAAGTGTTATGAGAACAATGGTTTCATCTGCTTTTCTCAGAACTCTAACATGCTTCTCAGTTCTCTTGGAAAGTGTTATGAGAACAATGGTTTCATCTGCTTTTCTCAGAACTCTAACATGCTCCTCAGTTCTCTTGGAAAGTGTTATGAGAACAATGGTTTCATCTGCTTTTCTCAGGACTTTAACATGCTCCTCAGTTCTCTTGGAGAGTGTTATGAGTGCAATGGTTTCACGCAGGTTGAATTTTTTATTCTAGCTTATGATATCACAAAGCTTGAATTCAGTTTTAATGTCGGCTTTTTCAGCGATAGTTTTCGCCATAATAATTAATCATAGCTAAATAGTATCCCATCAAGTGTTTCAAAGTAATCACTCTTGAAGAATAAATGAAGGGAAAGTTCAGATCCAATGAACTTTTTTAGGACATTAGAAGTAGACATTCCTATAATTTCATTAATGAGTTCGTAATTTTAAAAGCAATTTAAACACAAATGCTATACAGCATGTTTCACAAATATATTAAATCCTGGAACAATGCATTCAATGTTGGTGTGAAAAAACATCCCATTTCTGCAGCCTCGAATTGCTTCCCGTATTTCTGTGGCCTCGAATTGCT
>JACJUY010000319.1:912-47371 GCA_014220935.1 Platorchestia sp. MABIK
CTGCCATCTAGCGTCCTGCCCCCTGCCCCCTGCCTCCTGCCTCCTGCCATCTAGCGTCCTGCCCCCTGCCTCCTGCCTCCTGCCATCTAGCGTCCAGCCTCCAATCTCCGAGCCTGTTACCTTGTGCTTCCTTCTCACTAACTTCTCGCCTCCTGCCTCCTAACCCCTTACCTCCTGCTTCCTGCCTAGTCTGCTATTTCATTCTGTTCTTTTCCTAAAAATTTTATTTCATCTCTGTTTCTTCCCTTATTTTTTGTGTCTACATACTGATTCTTGTTTTTGACACGAGTGAAGGCCACCGTTTCACTGAGGGAGCTCAAAGAATATTCATAAATTGCTAAGCAATGACCCTAAATGGATCACGACTTGATCAAATATTATCTGTGTTTTGGCAAGTATATTTTGAATATGATGAGCCAGAGCCTCCGCAAGCAAGTGCAAATTTTTGTTTCACGGTCTCTCAAGCTCGTGCAAATCAACATAACATTCAATATACGAGTACATACATGAAATACAGCGATATTGCGGAAAATTTACCGTTCGCCTTCCTACCACAGAATTCGAGGAAGTATTTCATGGTTTATTTACCGTGAACAAAAATGATTCTACAAACTTGGGGTAATCTTTTAGTCTATACATGTGAGTCAATCCTGGAGAATTTGACGGAGTTTTGTTTGATTATAGCATAAGAATTATTTGACACAGCTTCTTTGCGAAATGAATGTTAATAAATATTCTCTTAATCCGTAAATCTACTCCCTTTCTAAGCGTTCCTAGGAAAGGCAAAGTTATCAGGTTTATCATGACAGTTCTTTTCATTGCCTGGACAGAGGACAGCAGCTGACACACTCATGACTCGCATCACATGTTACGTATCTCCTCCCTGAGCAATGAGTTGACCACATTACGCTACTTCTGCACTGTAATGGATGAATATTATTGACGTCAATGACATGCTACGTCACTAGATGTCTTACATATTTTGAGAGTGAACTTAGCCACTCACACTTGATGATCGTTATTGAACAATGCGGAAGGAAAGTTCTCTTACAGAGGACGAAAAATCGTTGTCTGATGAAATTCATATTCAACGTTCAATAAACTGGAATACGGTGTCGATTCAGTGTATATCAAATTACTTTCCTTAGATCCTCGATAAATGGTAAAAACATTTAATTTCCTAAGTAAATTAGAGAAAATGGAATTAATGCACACGCACAAAAATTTTTCATGAAGCGTAGAAAATTATTTTGACTTAAAATTAGAGTAAGACATTCTTCGTACATTATCTGGAAAAAGTTTTTTAGGTATGTGATAAAAATTTGAAAGCCATTGCTGAGAAATTAATGGGTAGAGTCACACAGTTTCGCCCGAAATTGTACGTTCCTCGGTATTATTCTTGAATGTGTGAATAAAACGAATAAGTCACTTTTCTTCGTAATGGTTGGGTTAAAAGTTTCGAAATGAAGAAAAGACTAATTAAAGGTTTTAAAATAATTACATTTTAAACAAATTAGAAGTAAAAATTGCATTCATGCCGTGGTCATATTTATTCGTACCATCTTTTATAGCGAAACATACTAATTGAATATTGCTATTGCAGTAATATATGTATTTAATATAATAATGCTGATATTCCAGAGCACTGTAAAGCATTCTACTAACTTACGTGCCGTTAGTTATCGTGAAATTCTACATTTCAACTTGAGCAACAGTCCAGCAGTTATCAGAACATGGTAAAAACAAAGGGCACAGCATCAAGTTCAGCAGGAAAATTGTATACGCTCACAATATTGGGAGTAGATACAAATGACTTTCAAAGCAATTTTAATTCCCATTATAAACAGTTCTAAGTATTATGGAGGAATGTAAGAAGCTTAGCCCTATTCAAAATCTTGTAAGGTGAAAGGAGAAGCTCTTACCCCGACCGGCAAGATAAGTAGTGCAAAAAGTTAACAAAGGCCACAAGAATCACAGGAAAAGTGTAGAATCTATGTATGGAGGGAATTGATATTTTAAAATAAAAACAGCAGAGAACACTTCAGAAAAAATGGCTGAAAAAACGCGAACCATGAAAAACATCTCTTCTTACGGCCTAGACACGTTTCAGGCCGATTATCATTTGCCAGAGAATATATTGATGAAGAAACTAGTTTTTGGTTATCTGTTCAGTGGTCAAAGTTGGCGAATATATAACTTTTCGGTCACAGGGACTTTTTTATGTTTAATGAAATAAAACTTGGCTTTCAAGCCGAAGAACGCCGATTCAACTGTGAAACATCGTAGAGGAAGTCGTGTATTTTAGGGTTGTTTCTCGGCTAATGGAATTAGAAGCCTTGTGAGGGTTGAAGGAAGCATGAAACAAGATCAATATGTCAAAATTCTCCGTCAGGCTTTGAAACAGTCCAGCGAAGCTCTCGATGTTGGTCAAATTTAGTCTTTCAACGTGATAACGACCATGAGCACACAACAAAATTTGATGAGAAATGAGTGGAGGTCCAGATTGAATCCATATCGATATTTTGAGAGGATTTAAAGAAAAATGCCAATGCCTAAAAATCGAAGATTCTGGAAGAATTTTAAGAAATTGTAAAGAAGACTTTTAATTTAGTAAGAGCATATAGTCGGGTAAATAAAAATTTTATTATAAATAGGTTTACTTTGTAGGAATATCGGGTTGGAAATGAGGTTCGTGGCTACAATAGATTTTCGCAATTCCGCCCATCTGCTGCGATGCACGTGTGTGGATGAGCAGCCGGAATGATTGTCAAACCCGTGCGAAGACACCAGGAGCTCAAACAATTTTCGCACATGCATTAATAATTTATTATTATTAAAACCCTGCCGATAAGTTCTTCCTTATAGAGAACTGGTGTTTCGTGCATTCAACGATTTAGGTGTCCTCAGAAAGTTCATACCAACCGAGAATTTGTTTGCAAATTGAACGATTGAATTAAATAGTACAGTAACATTATTAATCTCTGTCACTGTCAAATTTGAATTTTTTGGGTATATCCACACAGAGTGAATTCTGCTTATTCAACTTAGTGCTAATGTTTGGTCAAAGAATTCTGAAACACCCTGTAGAGCGGTAAAAATATTGCAGAAATGAGGACGATGGCATTAGCGATCGGCTTACGCAGAAAAAGCTGTTTCGTCACTGATGGATTGAAAAATTATAAAAAAATCAAACCGAAATTTCACCAGCTTGACTAATTATTAATCGCAAAACATCAAGAAATAAACACGACTGTTATTCGTACTTC
This sequence comes from Platorchestia sp. MABIK, assembly GCA_014220935.1. Lineage (NCBI taxonomy): Eukaryota > Metazoa > Arthropoda > Malacostraca > Amphipoda > Talitridae > Platorchestia > Platorchestia sp. MABIK. The sequence goes on from JACJUY010000319.1 coordinate 4,179, forward strand.
AGGTCAAAATTTTTGCTTCAGTAATAAAAATGTGCTGTCTTTTGCCAACTCGCTTGACAAAATATGGAATTCTAGATTATCAGGACGCACAATATCTTTGGCATACTAACTGCACATAAATTTCGGTGGCGAGGTTGAAACTTTGTCACTATATACAATCACGCTGAGCTGTGAAGTTGATGGTACACTGAACCTCAGCTTGAAGCTAGACTTCATAATAATGACTAAATGCGTTAGTTAGATTGTAGAATTCTCTCGAATATTATCATCGCATGATTATGAATGCAGCTAAATTTATTAGAGAAGAAATGCAATATAATTTCAGCACTATGTAACAAAGCCCAAAGTATTAGGCGTGAAAAATCTGTCCTTCAAATATTACATGAATAGTTACAAGAAAAGAAAAATTCAACGACTACAAATTTTGGAAGACACAATTCAGCCGGGTATATTAAAATTTAATATGGCTCATACTTTAATTAAGTGTGAAATGTCAACGCTTAAAACTTTTCCTGATTATTACTTAATTCAACTGTTAATTTGTAAAGAGCATCGTACGTAGGGGCACTTAGAGGATGACCTGAAAAAGCAGTTTAGTGTGATGACCTGAAAGAGCAGATGTCCGTGAAGTTAAAGTAAATTGAAAAGAATAACTAATTAAAGAATGTAACATTCCAATTAACAAAACCATAATGGTGTTATAAAATAAAATCGGTCTTGTGAAGAGAGACATAGAAGGAGTGTTATGAGGCGCAGTAGTGCTTTCCAATAAACTCAACAAATTAGACCACAAAAATCGGACGAGCTTAATCTCTGAAGCGTGCAGGTGAGCAGTAGGACTACATGACCTATGGCAAGACACGCCTGTCTTCCGCACTGGAGAGAGGAGAAAAAGTCTAAAATTAAGAGTACGTACAACAAAAAACTCGTTTGATAACCTAATTCACTCATGCCTTGTTGAATGCTGGCCTGATCTTGGCCTTGTTCTTGTGATTGAGTTCATTGGAGGCCCGTGTACATTAGATGGGATGTAATTCATGAATTTTCAAATTTATTATGCTCGTGAATTTCACACGCTATACCGTAAGACGTTTATCCGTTTACAAATTTATTTCGATTGGTCCGGATGTCTTTGGTTGCTACCTACGTTGGGAGGACATCCATAGTCCACTCCAATTTCCTCGTTTTTTGTAACTGCGGGCGAGAATATGAGGCATAAGTGATGGTTCTCTGATTTCCATTCTATTAAGATCAAGTTACATCAATAATAATATATGAGTTTTTGTGCAAAGGAAAGCTATACCTATGGATTTTGTAAAATTTTCACCTACACAGTAGAATTTAATTAAATATTTAATTCGACCGAACGTGTTCATGTGTTCACGCTCGTTTTTAAAACACATGCGAACAATCTTTTGGCTAAGACTCAAGCTAAGAAAGGTATCTGATTGGGTGCAGAAACAAGTGGGAAAAATTCAGTCTTATATAAAGCAAAGGTATTGAGAATTTCGTTTTCCAAGGCGTTACTTGTAACTGATTTCTTTTTTTTTTTAAATACGACGCTCTACTTTGCTACAAAAATGCTTAGGAGTGTTTCTAGTACAAATCGGTGCCGGTGAATTCTTCGGAATGGTTCCCTCCTCAACACCTCCTATGTGCCGGTACAAGAGTACTCGACGAAAACAGCGTGAGGACAGAACATCGGCTAGACGCAGTAGAGACATGTGAGCATCACCCAAAATCTGGCCTCCTAAAAAAGCCACACTTTTAGCATGATAGCATGTGAAGGAACTTGTTCATAATTTATCTCAACTACTAGAAAAAACAGTTGCAGTAGCAATGGCATACCGGGAAATTCGAAGTGTGCTTCATAATTTCAGAAAGAAACTAGACTGTAGACATAACCCAGTTTTGCCGCACAACAAAAGCTCGTTTTCACACTTTGCGATCCAAAACTGCAAATGCTGGAGTGGTGAGTTTTGTCTCCTCCTTTTCTACTAATATTTTATCCTTTGCATACTGACAGTCACTCATTTAGACATTTGGGTATCTATAGGTACAACAAAAAAAAGTTTTCAATAAAAAGAAAGGAAGTGAAGCATTTCAGTACTCCATTGGTGACTAACTAATAACTGAGCTGAGACGTTCAGAATTTTCCCACAGTCGATGAACAACTACGCAATACGGATGCACATCACAGGTCAGCACAGTACCCCACAAGCTGTGTTTCAGGGTGGTGTTTTCTCATTGAGTTACAGACAATTTGACCTGTGACAGCGATTAAGACAGCGAACCCAGCTCATCTCGAGAAAATTGTGGAAGGCCTAACATTCTAGATGACAGAGACAGAAGCAATTGGTGGAAAGGAATTAGCGCTCAGTTACGTAAATGCTAATGAGCCAGTTTTGCAACGAACTATGGCTCTGTAACGGGTCCATACATGATATTTCATAGGACTATGCTTTGAGAGTTCAAGAAAATGAATTTAAACTTACGCTAATTCACTAGGAAGCTATTATCGTCAGCAGCAAATAGAGTAAAGAGGTATTTTATTCACCCGAGAATCCCAAAATTGATCTGTTGGAGGATTGGAAACGTATGCTATGGTCCTGATGAGTACAGATACACTCTATTCTAAACCGATGGGCGTGATGACGCTATGGGTTCAACTTGCTTCATGCCAGCTGTTCAGGCATCTGGAGGCGGTGTAATGCTTTGAGGCTGCTTTTTTTCTGGGATAGAGATGAATCTACCACTCTTCGTAATAGCAAAATGAATTCCCAAAACCATTTACATGTACTTTCTGATCCCATTTATCCTTTCATGGAGTTGTATTTCCCTGATGACAACGGGACTTTTCAAGACGACAATGCTCGCATCCACAAGGCCAAAAATATCTGAAGGGGTCAGTTGTTTGCTTGAATCGCAAATTAATGAGGAACTCAAAAACGAGGAATATTCCAACGAAATTAATCCCATTTAATAGGAGAACGTTTTTTGGGCTGATGATGTCCAGTTCAGTTTTGAGCTGATAAGTTCAAAAAAGTAGAAATCATTATGTCTGAAATAAAAGATACAAAACAAATGTTGAAAGGAGTCATTAACGGGTATAACGAAACTAAAATATAGTTTGCCGAAGAAAAATAAAATTTAAAAGATTGCTATCTTGTTACTATTTGCAACGAGTAAGAACTGTCGGTATTGTGGAGGGCCGGTTTTCGTTTAAAAAATGTTACGAATCTAAAATCCTAAGATCATAAGGCGTTGCAGCGGAGTCAAAGATTTTGAAGTTGGTAGAGGAGATAGGCACGTTGGATTTTTCGGCGTGATTGCGCACTGCGGAGTGCGAGGGACTCCGAAGCGTTCTCTTATTAAATTTGATCAATTTCCCTGGAATTTTCCCCGCTATTATGCTCCTCAAGACTAGAAATTTTTAAGATTGGTTCATTGAAAATGAGGAAACCTTTAACCATGCAGACCGGCAGCAAAAGGTTGCCAATTTGAATCCCAGTACATTTCTTTTTGTCGGATGAGTCCGAGAAGAACCTGAGTGACTAATCGCCCCTTCCTTAACCAAAGACTGCTTTCGGAGACCGGTTACTTCAATTATACCTTCAGAAGATCCAGAACCTTGTACAATCAATGCCAAGTAGTATGAAAGCTTTAATTCGAACAATATATTTTTGTACAACGCAATCTTTTTTGGTTACTAAGTGTATAAAAAGTATAGACAGATACGGCTGCATCCTCGATTTTGTAAAAGAAAACCATCTATTTATTCATCATCGAATTCATCTTTTCGTCCAAGTCATTATGTATTAGTTCTTATATTGCAGAGTCGTATTCAAGAATAAGGCGGCATAAAACATTCTCAATAAAGAATTAACACTAATCTTCGATAGAAAGCGAGCGACACACCAACCCCTTCCCCTGCAAGCGCTATTTAGTATACATCGAGCAAACATTATCAATTTTACTCGCGTTATCGGCCTAATTACTGCACCCTATGAAACATAATCATTGCCGTTTTCCTGGTGAAGATGAGGCTCAATAATTGCTTGGTAACGGTGCATGCACCACGCAATGCCCTCTGTAGAGTGTTAACGAGTGGGCAAAAAAATGAAGTTTCATGTTACACAAAGAGTTTCCGTAGAGTTTTTGATAAAGGTCGCATTTGAACTATTCACATTCATTGACCTTCTGATTGCATGTCCATCGTTCTAAAATAATATTCAATTGAAGTTCGGTGTCAACTTATTATGTTTCTTTGAAAGTATTTCTTTTTTCACTAAGATTTAAAACTAAAACTGAAAGAAAGATCAAAGTTTGAAAAATTATTTAGAAGTTTTCATTAGAATGGCTCTCGAAGAGTTAAGAGATATTCTCATATCTCTAGTTATTTTGTGTAAATCAATTTTCTACCAAATTAATAAGAAAAGTATTTCTCGAATAATTCAAACTGGAAGATCCGGTGAATCTTTAACACGTTAAGTGCGACGCGCGAAATGGTGCCATGGTGCATAGCTGCATTGCGGTAGATGCCAAATCTTGCCAGAACAGTTTACCTGTAGCGTTTACGGAGGGAGGTTGTGTGCTACTTATTAAAGGTGAGTACTACGCGAGAGGTACTACGCAATAGGTGGGCACGCAATAAAATTGCGTGCCCACGGGTGTCCATCCCGCACTTCGAACTTCACTCATTCTCTGCAGGGCGGTGTGCCCATCTGTGGGCACGTTTTTCGCTCCTAATTGAATGCGACTGCGCTGCACTCACTGTATGAAGTTTAGAAGTTTGATGTTCGTACTCTTTGCATTTGTAACTTATGCTTTGTTTTTGTTTTACATGTTGAACTATATGCAACAACGCCGACCCAAAAAACGGTAGAAATATGATGTGAACATTGTAATTTTATATCTTTTACTTCATGGATTTGTATAAGTACGTATTTGTTCACATTATAAAAAGTTAAGCTTCAATATACTTGAGTGTCAGCACCTGAATGCGTCTTACATTCACCCTCAGATATGGACGCTGGAAAATTCTACTGCAGACATAATTGCTGTAAACAGTCGTGTAAAATCAGCTCAAAAAAAGCTGGAGCACCTGCTAGAAAAGTGAACATGTTTTGCGAACAATGCGAAGATCAACCTTACCTGTGCTTACAATGTTTCAATGTCAAACATTCATAAATAAAAGTGACCACTGTCTATGATGAGTTTCGTAACCAGTAGATTAGTTACTTTTTGGGTATATTTTCTGTATTGTCTAGGATTCATGCATAAAAATAGATTTTTATAGCTCTTCGTGCCCAATGAATGCAAAAGTGACCTTTATAATGGTATCAAGAAAAATTAATATTTTCTAATGATTTCGGCATTGGTAAAATGTTCCAGCCTTTATTTGCGTATTATTTATATCCTAAATATTAATTTTGAGCATTGAAATGAGGGAAACTATCATTCAAATTTACGTTGATTCGATAATATTCGTTGGTATATAAAATACCCACTTGTGACCACCGGTGGGTCACACGCACTACAAGGATCCACCCTGTGCCCACCGGTGGGTCACACCGCACTTAACGTGTTAAATATGGCCTAATGGTCTGCGCAACAGGTGGGTGTATTTCAGCATAGGACTCTTATCACCTTGTATAGCACCTCTTCATAGCAATGCTAGAAGTTAAGCGCAACGACAGTTGATACTTCCCAAAATAGTGGAACTTTTATGCCAATAAAACATGCCAAAAATATAAATCAAACAATCATTCACGCGTGTTGCTTCCAAAAACCATTTTTGCAAATGCGTAAGTTGAATATTTCGTGTAAATCTCTTGCCTCGGCAAGCTGCGTTCGGAATTTATGATTGAAAAACACAGAACAACGTTTTTCATTGACGTGGTAATATCTCTTTATTTTGGCCCCCCCAGTCATGCGACACTTTGCTCCAGCGAGCATCACGGGGGCAGTTCTGTCCCTGTGCCTCTTGCTCTCCTGTGCCCGCTGCCAGACCGACCACACCCAAGTCCCTCAGTACTCCGTCCAACTTGACGAGGACGGCAAATTTATTTTCATATGGATGCCGGAGGAAGACCACGTCACCATTGAGATTCAGGTAAATTGTACCACATGAACGACACTTCAAAATCGAAATTCAGTGATATACCTTTTCACCATCGACACCGTTATGGACATATTATTGTTGCCTGTTTTTCTGATGTAAGGGAATTTTTATTATAGCTGTTTTTATCATGTAGCTCAGATTTTTTAACGGGCGAAGAAGATCTTTAATTAACGATTACTTTTACCAGTACATACATAAAATTAACTTTGGTGCATCAGGATGTCTGTTCCCTTTTAAACTATAAACTGTTTAGGATGAATAAGCACAGACAATTTTTCAATAAATAGCTAATTTAATCCACTAAGTTTATAGTAAGCGAATTGTAAGGAACATTTGAACCCGTGGACTTCATTTTAAATGCTAATAAATTGCCAATACACTAGATGTCTTTCAAGAACGCAAGAAAGGTCGTAGAAGAATTAAAAACAGCAACAATACACCCATGCTCAATCAAACTCATTGAGGGCCGGGCTTATACAAGGTCAGAGCTTGTAGAAGTACAATCAATCAATGGGTAAAACTCAGTGAGCTATGGAGATGTCTCAATTTTAGTGCTTATTCGAGTTGAATGATGTTTCTCGTTAGCAGAAACTTTCGTCCCAAATTCAGGGGTAATATCCAGGGGTTATGATTTGCACATCATGAGTGTGAAACAAGCAATGACGCGACAGCAGATGTTTTTGACGCGCTGTTGCTCTTACTCGCGCGATGTTATACCGTCTATTGCAACTAACAAGTTATCTAGGTTGTCCGGAACTGCAATGAAGTATCACTGTACGATAACATAATGCATTTAGGCTTATGATAACATCACGCATTCAGTCAGTGTATGACCGAATATTGATGGGATCTAAATGTATCCTAAGTTGTGGAAATTCCCTATTGACCTGTTATATAACCCACAAGTTATATTTTATAAGTGACCGTCAGAATCTACCTCATTTCCTAACAAATATTAGTAAAAAGGATGTAATAACGCTTTTAGGTGAAAAAGTTCAGGCATTTTGTACGGATGATGAGGATTTGCTTTCAATTTGTAATATATTTCTGGCCGAACTTAACAAACCAATTTTTCACTTATGATAGACTGTACTATTCTTCCCACATGTACAGTGAATTGCATATCAGCGTTCATGTGCTGATATAACAACTAAGCTCAACCAATCGCCAGGTTGCCACTCAAGGGTATGCGGGACTCGGATTCTCGCCCGCAGGAGGCATGAGGGGCGCTGATATCATCTTGGGTTGGGTCGACGACGACGGCACAGCACACCTTCACGTGAGAGTGTGGCTTCTGAATACTTTACATCGTTCATATCAGAGTGATGATGCAGATCACATTCGACACTAGAAATTCATTGCATAAAAGCAAACTCTGCCGCCTAAAATGATGCATTGGTCGCAGGACATGCACGGAGTGCGGAACGGCGCGCCGCTGCTCGACGACTCTCAGGACGTGGTGCTGCTCTCCGGTCGCCGTAACGACACCCACACAACGCTGCGCTTCAGGCGCCCCTGGGTCACGTGCGACCAGCACCACGACATGGCTCTCTCGGTGAGGCCGCGAGTGCAAGCGTCTCTAGAGTCTAGAGTGGCCACTTCACATTTCTCGCATGTTCTATTCACTGATTCCAACACGAAATAGCCCTCTATGAAATATTTCAGGGTGTTCTTCGATTCGACGCAAAGCTATTTGTAAAATTTAATACAACTGTTTAGTTGTTTTAGAGAGCTTTGACTACAGTTCACAAATGCCGATGTCAAGTTATCCACCGATATAAATGGTAAATGAAATGATACTTCAGAACACTAGAAACTCTTTAAGCCTTCAATTTTACTCACAATATCCGAATATAGTCACCCGAGAAATTCGATGATGCACCATTCTGCTCTTTTCATAAAATTTAACTAATCTCATTATCTTGGTACGCTTACGAGTAGAGGAATTTCACTTTTTGGCTTTGCAAAATCTCAGCTTCAAAAATCGAGCTTAACGCTTCTCTTCTCAACTATAACTCGAGTCTCCTGTATACCAACAAGAACTAAATAGCCAAAATTCCTTGCCACGAGATTAAGAACTGCTTTACAACATTTGAGTAGGAGAAAAGCAATTAAGTACTAACAATCGGTGCAATAGTTGCACAAACATTCATTAATCAATAGATATATCATTCGCTCACTTCATTGACTATTACGTGTGTAACCACAGGCGGACACAGTTCGGGTGATCTCAGCCTACGACCAAGAGAAGCCCGTCAACCTGTCCAACCTGCAGCACCACGACTTCCGCGGCGTCAGAAGTATGCACCTGCTGGAAACCATGCCAGTCGACATCCCGTCCACGCCTGGTGTGAAGCACTGGGACGTTCGGGTACCAAACGTAAGGGCGGCTTAATATTAAGGATTTTGTGGTTGAAGAGAAGTATGGATGCACACTGAACTTTGCTTGTGTTGAACCTAGAATTAGTTCGATATTATTTACAAGAGGTTAAATGGTGCTACGTATCAAATGCAATATTAAACAGTATACAATAACTTTCACGCATTCTGCGTTAGGGTTTTGGAATCTTAAATAACTTTTTTTACTTTCTACATCCCCGTAATTTAAATTTTATGTTATCATTACCCTTTTCAAATTTGTTTGACCACAATGAAAGTTGATTGTTTCAAAACAGTACTTTTTATACAGCAAATTTTTATTTCATATGTGCAAAATTTACTTCTATCAAACCCAAATCTTTTTTATTCACAATGAAAATTGATGAAAACTGGGCACATGTAGCTATATGAATGAAATGAATTCTGAGTGAAATGAATTACGCTACTTAATGAAAGAAGGGTCGCTGCCACCAGAGATATAAATCTCGAATTTTATGAAAAGAAATGAAGTTTAATTTATCCTAAGAATTTCCGGGTGTAGTTGGCGCGCAAGCGGTAGCCTAAACGTACACCCCTACCTCGTACATCAATCGTCTTCGGTAGCGCTGGCCGAGTTCAGGCACGTATATCAAGTGGTGGTTCTTGCAAGTGAAAGGGTAAGAATACTACGCGACAAATATTCATTGATGTATGTGCGGACGACAAATACGAAATGGAGGACGATCACATGCGGACGGCGACTTTACGACCGTATCGACTTAACAACACTTCGATTTCAGAAAGCTTCACTCGTACAACATATGATACGACTCACGCTCGGATCGCCTAAGTGAGACTCGATCCAGGAAATTATATGAGCCCTCAATTGAAGAACAAACCATGAAGTTCGAGCCCGGGCTATTGAACAAGGCGCAATCCCTCACAATGACAACTCACGCGAATAAATATCAGAGTCCGACTCGTGTTCCGAACCACGACTTGACCTATCCGGCTCCTATCGTTTGACTGCTCCCTTCCACTGCCCGACCCTGAGTGATCTCGTAATCATGTCATAATGCAGTCGTGGACAGCGCTTCCGCCAGGGGGGGTTTAGGAGAAAAGGCGAAGAGAAAGGGTATGTTTGGTGGGTGCCCAGCTTTCTCCAGCCGTGACTAACGCGAGGTCGGGGACAAGGACCATTGTGGCTACACGGCTCACGCTCGCTCATGAGCACTCGACTCACGCTCGCCTCTACGGCGTCGGGCAATCGAGCGTGCGGTTAGTTTTTATCAACGTCTTTGAAAACCCTAAAATCCGAGACTAAACCATATTATGGCAGAGTCTAATAAGTTTTCGACTTCGTCATATTTAATGCGGTGAGTTTTTATTATGAAGTCTTCGAAATCTACAATCCAAGACAAATGCTTATAGCCGGTCGTTTATAAGTTTCACGACGTAGTCATAAAAATAGAGCTGTCTTCGACATCGTACTCACACGCACCGTAAGCCTGAATCGAAATGAAATTATATTTCATACATATAGCTTTTTAATGTAATTTGCGAGTTATGCTCTTAGGTGTACAATTTTAATAATTTTATACTCATAGTTTATCCATGAGAATGTACCGATTAACTTTTCAAAAATCGTCATGACTTAGTGTATGATGTGTTGTTTGCATCTCACTAACTTTTCCTGACACTTGAATGAAAATAGTGATATTGCTGTTTTATTTAAGCAGTAAACATTTTCTTAAAATTCTTTTGAATATCATAAAATCATAAAACATAAACCTTTTCCCTTTTAATAAATAATTATAGTATGAAGATTAAGCAATAACTTGACCATCTACGGAAATTTTTAGAGATTACCTTTTCGAATCGTAAAATAGAAGTAGCTCCCCACACGGTTCATAAATAGTGTGAACATACTTGGTATTGTGAAAGTAATGCCTTCATTTGCTATAGTTTTCATTTCACTCATCCTCTGTTTAACAATATGAGTTCATGAATTGGGTTTGAGGTCATGCACATTTATTCATTCCTGCAATACTTCATTAGACTTTAGAACATTTTTCACCCGCGTTCTAGAGGAGTAGAAAAGTTATAATAGATTCCCACTCTATTAACTTTAGCATGAAGAAATTCTGCCATGAGAAATCTTACAAAATTGCTTTGTGACATTATAGCTCACCAACATCCCTATATGCTGAGACTGGAATAAGTTTTATCAATTTTATTTGCATCACAACTGAAACATTTTATTATGTGCAATAGACAATGTGAATCAAACAAAAATAACATTAGTACCTTGCAGTGTCATATGTAAACATAATTTTTTAGAAATTTTCACGAATTTAAAATACATCATTTTCATTCGATGAAGTTAAATTTTCCCCTTCTAAAGCTAATTCCTCATCGACGAAATTACAAATCGCTTTGAATCAAACTATTTTTCATTTTAATTAAATTGTTATTTTAACAGAGAAATCAATTGTAATTGTGGCCCATCGATGTACGTGGTTGGTAATATTCGCTTGAGATATAAGCAATTAGATTAAATTAAGGTCGCCCACTATTTGATCTATTTGTTTTGCCTAATCTTGTAATTAAGTTTAGATGAATATCGTATGTTATTTTGCAGATAACATTGCCATCGAATCTCACAACATACTGGTGCAACATGTTCAAGTTTCCTGACGCCGACATTAAGCATCACTACATTGGGGTGAGTGAGTGGTCCATACTACCGGAGTTACTGCCCTGGTGGCTGGAGTGGCTAAGTTGCTAGACTATTCCGAACTTATGGGATCGGCCAACCACCCCAGCTTTGATGACAACTCTAGAGCACAGTTTGACAGAGCAAGTTTTATAGTGACGGACAAAAAGGCTCTAGCAAGGAATACATCGTGGTATTCATCAATCTGTGTTCGGTAAGGAGGCGCGAGAGTGAATGTATGTTGTTGGGCAAGAGAAGGATTTTTTCTGAATATTTTGAAACGCCATAGGCGTTTGATTGATTTTCCAATAATGAATGTGCAAAAATTCGAAACGCATGATTGTGCAATGCAAAATTATCATTTGAAATACCAGAATTTTTTTATTAATGTGAAACGTAGTAGCTAAGGATATGCTCGGGTCGTTTTTTCAGGTTTCGTATGTAAATTAATTATCAGAAAGATTAAATTCAAACAGGTTTTAAGTCACTATTTAAAAAATTCAGCCATTCTCAGTAGCAAGTTTTTTACGTGAGAAATTCAATTGATTCAAAGTTTTACCCAGTTAAATTGTACAATGAGTATTTGATAAAAATCTTGTGCTGTGCCATAAGGGAAAGCTTCCTACAAGATGGCACTTGTGTCCCAAATGACAGAGTCAACTGATTTCTGCAGGTACAACCGCTGATTGCAAAGAAAAGTAAACCGTTCGTCCACCACATTTTGCTGTACGAATGTCACACACGAAACAGCTCGGCAGCGTACGAGCGATACCTCGGACTCGACGGGGCTAGGTGTGCGACACCTCGCATGCCCAATTCCTGGCTCGTGTGCGGGAGAACTTTGATCGCTTGGGCTGTTGGAGGAGAAGGTACATAGGAGGAAACTTAATGGAATTGTGTGCGTAGGAGACATGAGCTCGTTCGACGTAGGAGACATGAGCTCGAATATAAGAGACATGGAAAGAGTATGAGCGTTAACAATGGCATGAAAACAAAAGGCTTTTTTCAATCAAATTTGGGGGGGTAATATCATATCCATATATTACTGGGACGAAATGCATGCTCTTGCAAAAATCTGAAAGAATATATATCTTGAGAAGTGTTAAAAAAAATGTGTCTTGAAAAGTGTTAAACAAAATATGTTGATGAAACTGCAGAAAAGGCATGTTTGTAGAAATGTAGGAGAATGTACGTTTGTGGAAATAGGGAGGGAAGAACCTTTGAGGGAATGTAAGAGTAAGTATACGTTCGGGAGTTGTAGAAGTACATTTGTGGGAATGTAGGGGAAAATATGTTTATGGGAATGTAAGAAATAGCACTTTGTAGAAATGTGAAACTTCATCAGTCGCTGGTAAGAATGTAACAAAAATTACGTTTGTGAAAATGTAGGATACTGAAAGCTGATAAAAATGTTGAAGAAAATACGTTTGTAGAAAAGTAGGAGAAAATACGTTAGTAGAAATGTCATATATGCACCTTTACTGATGGTGTGCAATAACTATCTAAATCAATTTTCCAAGACATGTTATCCAAACTCTTTGACAACAGGAGAGTCTCTTCCGAAAGACATCGGGATCCCACTCGGAGAAAAATGGGGAGGAGCGACCTACTTGATGATGGAAGTTCATTATGAGAATCTCGACAACGTAGAAGGTGAGGAATAAAAAGCAAGGCACAAACGAACTTCATAGATCATCAAGGCCCAATTCCAAAAGCAGCCAATTGTCCAGTAACTCTCAGCAATTAACGCCAAGGATAAATGAAAGAGACTAACTCGGTTTATCGCCTGCTCTTCGAAAGCCACACTTCGCTGCTCACTCTCTTATGGCGAAGGTATAGAATAAGCTCAAAATATTTAGAGGCATAATCGATCGACTTGAAAAACGGAATTTTCGTTATGAATAATACAGCTTAATAAAATAATTCCAATTGAATCATTTTATAGGAGGAATTGATAAACCAGCTTCATGACGTCCCTAAGTAAATTCACAAATTGAAAACATACGTACATACATCCATGACAAATAATAAATGCTACTATCTCATACTTCGAAAAGTAGTCGTACGCAGCTCAGTGTTGCTTAGGAATACAAAATAACTACTAATTATCATAATGCTCAGGTATTGTGGATGAGAGCGGCTTGCGAGTGTTCTACACTCGGGAGCTGCGGAAGCACGACGGCGGACTGCTGTTCTTGGGGCACTCGACAGGAGCAGAGCTCGTCATACCGCCCCTCACCCCGCGCTGGCCCGTCATCGGACACTGCAGCTCGGCCTGCACTCAAGCGGTGAGTAAAACGCTTGGGAGATTATGCTACAGCATCCAGACACTAGAATTATAGTTCGGTACTGACAAATGAATTGAGCAGCGATGGTTTTCAATAAATCGCTTTCAATGCAAACAAGATGGGACTCGAAAAAGTAAATGAATCAAAGCAAGAATAACTTTTTCTCATCTGGCAGATTAACTTTTGCGTGGTAACTCTGCAGGGTTGTCAAATGAGTGATTTTAAAAACAAATTTTATTTTAAAGTGGAAAAATGTGATTATTGTTGTCAGAAAACAGTTAATATGACAATCCGGCTTCCCATGACATGTAGATGCAGATGATTCGAAAAATCGAAGAAATAAACATTCAAACTTTAAAAGCACGTGAGGGGCAGAAGACACCTAAAACAATAAAACCATCATGATCGAAAGAAATCTCTTACTTCACACTGAATTCACAACGTCTGGTGAGAACAATATCAAACACAATACAGATATTCAGGTACCAAAACAAAACTACGAAGTCTCAATCCCACAATGAATGAATTTTTTAATAAAAATTCATAAATTCGGGGTAAAGTACTATGAACACAATGTTGTAAGTGTATTTCATCGAGTATTATTTTTGTTTTTGCCGAATGTGAACTCAACGACGTATAGAAGCACCAAATCATTGAATCTCTGAGTAGTACGCAATTTTGCAGGGTTAGTCCACTCTTTCGTTGACAGAAGCGACAGAGTACTTGTGAGATCGTATTACTAGACCCACATTTCAGAAGGTTGTAGTACGGCACATCATGTTAAGCGCATCCAGTTCACTTAAGATCAAATTTCGACTTTGCAACTTAGTTACTCACAGTTTCAAGCACCCCTTTTTGAGACTGAATGAATCACATGAGACATGTTATTCAGTGCTGGTAGTTCTTTACAAAAAAGACATAACGGAGGAAAATATAAAGCACATTTAATATTTCTAAGTGTGAAAAATAGATTAATTATTCTTACAATTGTCTTGCTCCACACGGCATTTCGGACCTTGGTGGATGCTCAAAAAATAAGTGAGACGCCGTTTTTACCAATGATGGCCTGGGGACGAAATGAGGCACGACTCATTCAAATTGGAATTTTATAAGATTTTTTGGCAAATCCTTTTCAGCTTACAGACTGGGGCGAAACTTCGGTTTAATTTGTGTTATCACGAACGTAATATAATACAGCTTATGCCTGTAAAGTTGAACATCGTTACATCGTTTTCATTTTAATAAATTAAACGTGAATTCAAATAACCCTCCTATGGGCTTGCTCATCTGAAAAATGAGAAGGCACATAAAAGCTATGGAGCGATGTATCTTCACGGGATGCACAATGAAACAAATCCCCCCAAAAATGAACTCAATCCTGAGGGAAGATTGAAATACACGCTGTTGGCACTAAAAATCATTTACTCACCAGACCCTCCCGCCGGATGGAATCAAGGTTTTTGCTGGCATACTGCACTCACATCTCCTTGGCCGTGCAATGATCGTCAGACACATTCGTGATGGCAAAGAACTTCCACCAATTGTGAAAGGTAATTTCATAATTTTTCACCTTTTCAGAGGGCACTACACCGTCAAAACTCAAAAAGATGAAATAAGGAACCCAATTGCCATTCGTAGCCAGCAACCAAATATCTGAGACCAAAGACAATTCATTCATCGACAACTTATTTTCTCAACCTAATGGGAAATTACGAATCTGAACCACGTCATTAGTTTATTGGTTAAAAGATAGTCACAGAATCACTTTAGAGCAACAGAGAAATCGTCTATTACATGAAATGAATATGAGGTAACTTCGCAAAGAAAACGCTACACATGAGAAAAACGATCGTCAATCAAATCTACGCGTGAATTAGTTGTTGAAAATAGTGTTCAGGAGAACACATATAATCCTAATACTCATCTTGCTAGTAGAATACAGGATGACGGTACAAGCCGGCTGTGACTTTAACGTTAATACGTCACTCAAATTTATGATTATAAAGGAGGTTAAATCAAGGGAACCCTCGGATGAGCGAATGCTCGGGCCTGCCACTCTGAAGGAGTGGGCTACCATCTCAGAATGAAGGCGTAACAGGTTTCGCACGACAGTGTTTAAAGTCAATTAACGAATGGAAAAAAGCCCGTGTTCTTGAATAATTAGATTCCACAATTAATCTTCATAGAATGAATAAAATTCTAGGTGTTTAAGATTGAGATATATTTGTGGTGTTCTCCCTCGGGCTACTCTACGTTCCGCCCGACTGTGAATGTCTTAGGACTTTGAATATCAATGCCCAAAGCGAGTGCCTGAGGTACCAACGAACCCGACAGGGAAGAAAACACAACTGGAATGAATGCCGTTCTATTATGAAGATCTTAGACAGTAATGGCACAAAAGGAAAATATTACAGTCAGGAAGTATTGCACCAAGAGACGCCTTGGAGGATCGTCATATGACGTGGAGTAACTCGGATAGCGGTTGAGTGACAATTGAGTGCGAAGCGGCTGTAGAGGCAGTAGAGACTACTGTTGGCGGAGAGTCTTCGGCGTGATGTGAATATCGGAGCCGCAATTGCGCGAGATGGCGCCTCGAAGCTTGTATGGTGGTGCACAAACGAACGGCTTGTTGAGACCACCACATATTCGTAGAAGAGAAAAGGAGTGTCTGGCAACACGGATGCTTGGGAACGCTCAGCGTCGTGTCGGTGTAGATGCGAAGAGAGCGAGGGTTTGAGGGCAAACGAAGTTTTCTAACGGTGCCCGTTGGCGTTGTAACGGCCGATTGTGATGAGATCGGGCGAAGATTATAGAATTAAGCTTATGCTACTCTTATAGTCGAGAACATATTTCTCATACGATGAAGAAAATTTCCGAGACATTAGAATGGAAGTTGTTGGCAAGGCGAACTTTTCCTCGTAGCGTTTTACGTCGTAGATACGATGTAGTGAAGTTATATGGGGAGGATATAACATGATGTACATTTGTAAAGTTTAAAAATTTATGAAATTTGATAAGAAACAATTAATTAGATAAATACTCCTAATAGTTTCAGTTGCAGAAATGTCTTTTTCCCATAGGCATTGTTAAATTAACAGTCCAAGGACGGAAGCAAAATTAGACTTAATTCATAAACCTGCCTAGTAAAGTCGGGTAAATGAAATTTCATTTTGGAATCAAGTCCACCAGTGTTCACATCACAGGGATTTTATTTCTCCGAGAATAAATCCTTAGAAAGAATAAGTTATCAAGGGACCATGGTGTTGGGTTCGAGTTAGGATTCCGCACTTTTTTTGTTAACGAACGAGGTTTTCAGAGCTATTCTTACTTTGTAGGTTTTCCCTGTCACATGATTGGATCTCACATGTCGTCTTTGTAACTTTTTACACTTAATAACTTCACTAATGTCAGTCCCTGAAGATCTTATGAACCAGGTTTTCATTTTAGACATGAATTGAAAATAAAGAAAATCGTGTATGAAGGTCAGTGAGTAATTTCAAGTCAACTCATCAATCCCTATACAAAAATACTACGCTTCCATGGCGTGCGCATATAGGCTGCAAAAATTGTCATTACGGTATAACTCAACGCAAATCCTTCCACTGCATCTCAAGCAACTTACTTTGTTAGCCCTTAAAAATCTGTTCTACACAGTCTTTCGAATTTTTGGCAGTTTCCAGTAAAGGTGTGAACATACTTCAAACCAACAGTTTACCTTACCTAAAAATTCTACCACAGCATACGGCATTCCACAAACTCGAGATCCCTTGTATGTATCATTACTTTTTCTCTATATTATTATTGTTATTTAATTTCCACATCAGTCTACACGGGAATTTCAAATAAGTAATAGCAAAATGGGACGTTCTAACACCTTCAACAACTAGATAATTTTGTTCTTAGGGGCAGCTTTGTCAACTATTTGTATCAAGTTCTTCATCAATAACGATTGTTGGCTATTATATTACATAAGCTGATTGTACTCGATAATTACCCCAGCTCCTTCACTCACACATCTCATATATTCCCTTTCGTTTCGAAGAGCGTACGATCAATTTAACTTGAAGATTGTATTGTTCTACAGATGACACCTACGACTTCAACTACCAACAGTATCAAGTGCTGAAAGAAGAACGACTTGTCTTACCTGGCGATCACCTTATCGTTGAATGTGACTACGACACTTCGAGGGATACTTTTCCTACCTTCGTGAGAAAGAACTTATGAATACAACTATAATGTATTTTACCGCTTCTGCTATAATTGCATAATATTGCATGAATGTGTAAATTATTTCATAAAGGAAACCAAAAAGATCAATGGTATCATTAAAAGTAGAACTATATGTTATTCAAACACCTGATGACAAAAAAGCGCAAACGTCCGTTCGTCGCGGATGAACAATTTTATTGAAAGCGCTATGTCGGAAAGTGCGAGTGAGTAATCCGCTCGAGTAGATCTGTTCATTTTTTAACAAATTTTGCAATAGCTGATATTATCTAAAGGGAGGAACTGGCACAGAGGAGGAAATGTGTGTCGCCGTCCTGATGCTGTACCCGAACATAGCACTCGCTCGGTGCGAGTCCGTGCCTGTCCTCGAGGACGTGTTCACCAGCCTCGGAGTTAATAGCGTCTACGAGGAGCCGCAGCGATACAGGAGACTCATTCCGATTCCGTATGTTTCATAAGTTCCCCCAATTATTGGACAATGATAAAATATGTAATGGTGTAATTGAGCTTATCTTGGCACTGGTGGCGTTATTCTCTCAAGTACGACAATATTTTCCACCGGAAACGCTGGAATTTTACAAATTGGTAACGTTGCCTCACCCGATATAATAACCTCAAATAAAGACCCACCATTCAGGATGAAATTTTAATGGTAAAATCTACGTTTAACAGTTAGCATCCGAATTGGCAGAAGGACTGTGTCTTTTCAACAAGTATCAATTCTTTAAATAACCGCGAAATAGTTTTTAGTTTGATACGAGTATTTTCAAGTTAGAGTTGATGGGTTGACTTAGTGCTCCAATATACCGTAGATTGTTAACAGTTGATCTTGCGTTCACCAATTCATTAGATAATTTTGAATCGCGTACGAGATCAAATCCGTTATTTGAGAAATGTCAAGCTTCTCCTTACTCGTTATATTGCTAAGTTTCTAATGGATAGAGTTTCTTCGATGATATAAATTATTATCTATAATTTAAAAAATCTTCAATGACATTTCCAAATGAAAAATGCTAATTTTTTTACATTTGAGAGACACGACTGAGCTTCAGAAGATTGTTCAGTCAGAAACACACAGACCAATGAGAGTTTTTCATTTGCAGGAGGTATCCCCCTGGCACTACCGAGGAAAAAAAGTAAGTAATTAAATTACTTTATAATTTAAAATGTTACCATCAGAGGATCCCTGTGAACTCAGCTACAATTTGGCCAACCGTCGTAGAACTTGTGAAAGTTGTTTGAGATGATATTCTACGAAGTTCAATTCCACTCAGTTTTATTCGTTAATAGATCAGATAACATCAGTTACCCCACTACTTAGGCAATTAGATCCATTACTTCTTGAATCATAGAATTAGAAAATGAATTCAATAATTTTTAAAATGACGTGATGCACAAAAAATGTCGGAGGAAACGTGACATAATCTCCTCGTCGATGTACTAAAGCTAGAGTAAGGCATGCGTGATAGAAACGCGATTGCTGGGATGCGAGAGCGCTGGGAGCAGATGAAGTGCATCAGAGTGTAACTGAAATACAGCTTGCGTGCTTATGACTGAAAGGGTCTAAAGTTATAGTGGTTCTGGCGTGGGGTGAGGTATACAATGTGACAAGTATGTCGTGAGGTGAAAAAGTGCAGAGGAGTTGGAAGAAAAATAAGCGGAGAACACATTTGGAGCAAATAGCGTTAATAGAGATGAAAGGAGGAAGACAAAAAGTATGATACTCATTGCCGGAGCAATTCTTGATGACAAAGAGATTTGGTGCGAAAGTTATAGTACGGACACTGGCGATTATGAGAGTAAGTTAAATAGCAAGAACAGCATGCGGAATAAAAGCTTCGACACGGAAAAACGTTCATGATTTTTACGAATTTTTACAAATTAAGAGAGAAACGTGCGTGATGAAGCACTTATCAGGCGAGGTCTTTCATTCTTATACGTCGAAATCTGTACGATTTGTAGAAGCTATCACGTAGGCTGCTTTGAAATTAATATAGATGCATAGCGATCCCAAAATAGGTGTAGTTGTAAATGTAAAAACGAACAACAATCGCTGATTATAATTCAGTACCTTGACTTTAGCTAGGGACTAAATTTTCAAGCAAAATCTGATACGGCCCGACCAAGATACTGCTGAATTTCAAGCAAACTTTAACAGCGATGCCCCTCCTACATTACAGGCGGCAAATTTTGGCCGCAGCCGAAGAAGAGCAATACAAGTTCATGCTGCACGGATCTCCAGCGGCGTTGGCAGAAAATCCAGCCATCTCATACGTCCGTTGGCATGATGTTGTGATTAAGGAGCCTCTTGGTATGTATATGCTAGAAAATAATTTCCAAAAACAATTCATCATTCGCATTCTTTTCTGTTATCCAGACTTTCACACATTTAATCAAGAAGATGTAGAAACATTTCATCAACCATCAGGTTATAATCCTCTTGAAACCACTTCGAAATTGACATGAATTACTAAGATTATGAAAAAATGAAAATAAGACAAGATAATGTTCATTTCTGTTTATGATACAAGAAGATCTCATTTCATTTCCAAGGTCTTCAAAATTTGACGCTTTTCGACCACGTCCACGAGAGGAACCTGTGGCTGGGCGGTGAGGCGCAGGCACGGATCATCAAGGCCCAGGAGACTCGCTTCGATCAAGACACCTGTGACGGCGTAGACGAACAGTCTGTTGAGGTGAGCCTAGCGAAAGCTTCAGTAAAACCATTAGATTAAATTATTAGGATGCTTGCCAAGCCGCCATTTGTAGGGAATATTCCCGGTTGAAAATCGCCATAGGCACCTGCGTAGATGAGTGCGGTGTAGCTCGCGTATCAGAGCTCAGCGCTGTAAGGTTCGCGTGAGGGCAGGTCGCCGCAGCATCTTGAATGGCGGCCGAGGCTAATGAGTAGCTGTACAAATTGTACCGCTTCTCGGTGTCAAATTGTGCCGTTTCTGCCAAAGGCAGCCACTGCGGTCAAGTAGACATTTTTGGCGCTGCTGTTGGGCAGCCCCAGCGTTGTCAACCGCGTGGATGCTCTGATTGACGGCGGCTTTCCCCGATCTCGGGAAACACTTTGGTTAGAGTAGATATGTAGATGGATTCTGTTAGATGTGGTCAACGACGACAAGAGGTCGCTGATAGTGAACTTAGGAAAATGTATATTAAATTATTCGATAAAGGCATAAGATCAAGTTGATGCTCAATTCAAAAAGTCAGGGGAATTTTTTAGATCAGTTGCACTAAGCAGTAAGGGGTTCGAATGAGTGTCCAGTGATTGAGTATGTAGGTTATGCTTAACTTACGCATTCGATGTAGTGAAGTTTTAGACAAGAGAGAGCAGCAAATGATACCATAGTTCGCAAAGCTGGGCGTTATCGCGATAAATTATCGCGATACTTTATCGCGATAACGATTTCGGGTTATCGGTTATCCGATAATTTTTTTTTCCCGAGAAATCGATTTATCGGTATCGCCGATATTTTTGGTTCCAAACTATCGATAATCGATAATTTCAGTTTTTCCCGCTGGGATTCGACATGACGGGGCGGGACGAGTTCGGGACAATTACTATACGTGTAGGATGTACGTGTTATGGTGTAATAAGGTTGGCGTCTTTTGTGGCCTTTTTGATCAAAAGTGTGGCATCATGTGGACTGGGACATCTGGCAACCAATATCGTTATCGATAGTATCGGAATTTTGGATTTATCGATTTATCGGTTATCGATTATCGGCGATAAATTTTTCGCCAATTATCGATTATCGGTTATCGCCGATAAGGTTTTCGTTATCGATTTATCGGTTATCGCGATAACGTTTTTTCGTTATCGTGCCAACCACTGATAGTTCGTGGTGTAGCGTGCAATAAGAAATTTTAAATTTTATTCTCAACGTAATAAATACCTTTTTCTTGGTTAAATTAGATATATCTATAGCTCCTTCGAGAACACTTTGTCTAATTCACGTAAGGATGTCATACGTATGTACTTTACAAAGACTGAATACATTTTCCCCATCATGCCTAATGAATGATAGTGAGCAATATTAAATATTTTCATTACGGAAAGCATACATGAAAGATGAAAACGTCAAATATGAAGAAGAAACCAGCACAAAAAGGTAGCTTTGCATGCCAACCAATTGTTACGCATCGAACATCAAATCAAACTAGTAACTATAACTTTCACGTGATAATAAAAATTAACATTGTACAGTATTTCTGGGATAAAAATTTAGCAAGAGAAAACAGTCACCTCACGCGTTGGTTTTTTGGCCAGGAGTTCCCCCCGCTGCCAGTGCCCCAGTTTGTGCCGTACGTGGCCCCCCCGCAGCGGTGCATCAGTCCGGCAGGTGTCCAGGTCCCTCCTGCCATCTAGCGTCCTGCCTCCTGCTTTCTAGCGTCTTGCCTCCTGCCTCCTGACATTTAGTGTCCTGCCTCCTGCGATCTAGCGTCCTGCCTCTTGCCTCCAGCCTCCTGCCATCTAGTGTCCTGTCTTTTGTCTCCTGCCATCTAGCGTCGTGCCTCCTGCCATCTAGCGTCCTGCCTCCTGCCTCCTGCCATCTAGTGTCGTGCCTCCGGCGATCTAGCGTCCTGCCTCCAGCCTCCTGCCATCTAGCGTCCTGCCTCCAGTCCCCGAGCTGGAGGCAGCTTCATACCATCTTGGTTCTTGTGTTTCACACAAAGAATGATCATCGCCAAAGTGAATGGGTCAAATGATATTTCTCCATTACTTTACAAAAATAGCGAATGAAACACTGCTTACGTAGAAATTACTAGCGTTCTAACAAGTATCTTTCGAATATCGTAGACCAGGACATTTATCTGAAAACGCATCATTTTCTTTAACAGACTCTCAAGTTAATGCATTCCTACAAGATATTTTAAAATCGTTATTTGTGCAGCAGTTTTGTGTCTCAATTACCGTTCGTGTCTTCATTATCCTTCAGGAAAATAAACATAGCTTACCATAAACAACAGCAACATGGCTTTCGTGACCTACTCTTTTATTTGTGCATTTTTGTTTTTGTAATCGTGTCTTTTTATGAAAAGGAACACAAATTTTGCCTCCTTATATAATATTTTAATAACGCTGCCATCTCTCACAAACCACGGCTGTGGGATAAACATTCTGCTTCATTTAATTTCAATCGATAAACCAAAAATTGAAATTTCGCGACATAATCGTGAAGCTTAGATCCTCGCTGGTATGAAAGAGAGAGGGACGGAATAACATTATCATGATTTATAATGTCATGCAATATTCAACTTTAGCTTATATGGTAAAATTAATTACTATTTGTGAATTGCAATTGTATTTATTTATGAATTGCAACTGCTATTGTTATGATTAAGATCTTCCTAATCATAACATAAACCGAACCTTCAGTACTGAGTAACATGAGGCGTAATGTTAGATTTAAATCTTGATAGGTAGCGTTCCGAAATAATGGTATGAGATGATTCTAGGTTTCCTACATTTCAGGGATATCAACTTTCGAAATTAAAATACTTCGAATTTATTCGATAATAGGAGCCGCGTCTGTCCGTCCATCCGTCTGTCTATCTGTCCGTCACCCTACCAGCAGAAAGTGGATGATGAGCTTATCTGTGATACAAGCTTCATCAACTCTACAATTTTTGGGGTATTAATTCATCAAATTTGGAGTCGGAATCACGGTAGAGGTGACAAGGTAGGTTCAAACCTGTCTTTTTTTCGTTGACGGTGTGGTTACACCGAAAAAAAACTATCGAGTTGTAGCATATGTTCGCGCCCAAATATTAAGGCTTAATTTACTAAATAGTAATTTTCACTAGGACAGGAAACCGGAAAACTGGTCATAAAAAGTCGTTAGTAAATATGTTCAAGAAACTGGCTGCATTGTCGTCGCAAACGATTAGAAAATGTTCTGCATTTTGTTGGGAAGGTTCATAAAAATAATGATAGATTCTGGATCATCTACATAGATACGGAGTGTAAATCTGCACTTAAATTTGGGCAAAGGTTAAAAAAATCGCCATTTACAACACGGATATAACACCGTAGTCTCAAAATGTAATGGTACACTTAACTACATAGAGGTTAAATAAAATTTCATCTTTGTCACTATGCCCATGTTCTATAGCATAGAAATCGTGGGAAAGCCATGTTAAAGCTCAGTTGGTCTGCCACTTTATCACGCTGTCAAGGAAGCTTAATGATTATTTTTGAAAGGAGTTTCACCAGTGCACATGATTAAGAGTATTTAAATCGCGGGTTCTGTTGGGTTGGATATATTTGTTTTTGATCCGTATCTGAAGTATATTGTTTAGGAAATTATCGATTCCAGTCATTTATGACGGATCGCGTTCACCAAAAAAATCCGACACCTCGACCTTCTCGCAGCGCCAGCAGCGTAACATCACCTCCTCCCCCCCTTTTAAAAAAACAGGGTTGTACTAGTTGGTATAATTTATAAAGAATATTCAACGGAAAAGAGCAATTTACGAACTAAACTTCTCAACGACGCAAATCATCCAACATACAATGTATTAAGAGAAATAGTTTATGCTACGAATGTAACGCTGTCAACGTCCAATATTCCTCATTTATTTATTCTGTGCTTAAATCTACATCTAATAGATTTGAAATTTGAAGTAGCTAAGTAATAATCGTGGTTCTGAAATAACATAGGATAATACTTTCGGAAAGGGAAGCCCACAAAGAGTGTATTAAGGTAGCGCATGTGCATCTCAAACCAGCAAAAGTCTAGCTGCAAAGATCCATCGGGATGCGTACAGGAGATCAGTCCCAAGATACGACTTCCTCCTTCACAGAAGAGAATAGAAAAAAACACACCTGCAAACAAACCTAAACTTACTTGATAACCTTCTATCACAAGTGTGGCCATGGCCTAACTGGGTCCTTGCTTGTTCATTCTCTTTCACAATACGTTGAGCAAATATATTGCATGTTCTGCAAGGACTTGCGCGTTTCATTCAGCAGCAATCGGTAACGCAAAACAATTACACAATCAAATGATTCATTTCCAAAAGCAATACACGGGTAGAATTATTGCTGAACTATCTCAATGACAGGTGGAGATATAACTCTGCGGCATGGACGAGCAAGCTCTAAACATTGTGGGTGACGAGTCTTTAAGTAATTCCTGATACACTTCAGCATATACATACGTTGTGCGCTCAAGCCCCATAGATCACCTTAACAGTATCTGTGGTACGTTGTATTAGATTCTCGAGTTGAAGTCGTATAAAAGAGTCTACACTAAACTCTTCTACGTCTTTGGATTTTTCGAATCTTGGTAGAGAATTGGAAGTGAACATGTTTTGTTTTCTCTTCCCCACACCAAGGCTGAAAATGAACCCAGACATAAGCTGATAAGCGATGTCGCAGTAGAACTTCAAAATATCGCTTCCGTGACTCAGCATGCGATGCATATTGGAGGAGAGTCGAGGTTTCAGCTAACATTGAAACGTCGGTTTGTGACATATGCATGCTCTGATTCACTCATCTTGACTGCTCGAGTAAGAAAAATTCCTTCTACCAAATGTCCGGATTTTAGGAGCATGCAATTGAGATGTGGTAAAAAAGGAGTAATCCTCAGAAAAATTCATAAGGAATCGAGTGAAATAAATTTTGTTTAAAAAGTTCTACCAGTTTCAAATTTGCGCCAAATTTGTAAAGATTTCATTGGTTATGTCAAGGCGAGATGGAAATAATTTGAATTCAAAGGTTTCTTCTTTCGGTTTTAGAACGCAGTAAATTTTTAATTACAAACGTCTAATAGGAAGGGGACTTATTTTCAATCGCGACGTCCTCATACCCGAACTCACAAATAAACCACCATGTATATCGAGGAACTGAACCATCGTATTTATGCTATATATAATATACTAATTTGCAGCTGAATTTTGTCACGACTTCCTAGTGAACAGCCTCGTCTTCAGATAAAGAAGGCAAACAGAGAACAAAAAGTGCCGAGAAGAAGCATTCTGACACATCCGACAAGCGAGGCAAAAAAGTTCTTCGAATCGTGTGGTGGTCCTCTATTTCCCAACAACGCAGGCACCACAGCTGGGTGATTTTCGTAGCTTGTCTCATTTCTTTCACGCTTGTCCGCTGGGAAAATTTCAGCTGAGGGTCATGTAATCAGCAATCGAGGAGCGCCTGCCAACTGGGTTATCGTGGCAAGCATGAAGAAATACTATGCAGGTGCGATTAAGGCGCGGGCAAAAACACGTGTCGCCGAGCGCGGTGCGTCGTCTGATGGAAAAACCATTCGTAGAAAACAGCGACCGATACGCTCGTTTTGCGCTGATTGCAGGCTATAAGGAAGCGGTATGATGGTATTCCACTGTAGCCTGAAATGCCTGATTCACGAAACGAATTAATTTAAAAATTAAATGTACTTTTACAGGGAGAAATATTGATTCGGTTAGTGATAAAAAGCTGCTACGGAGGTTAGGAATACTCTCGCATTTTGAAATAATTGAAGGCTAGAAAATGGGCGACGGCCACAGCAACTCAAGGCACTAGACCCTTGTCACTAATTTTTAGCTAATGAAGCATAAAAAGTTAGCGTGAAAGACCAGGTGGGAGCTGATGGTGCTCGATGGCTGGTGCTCTGTTAAGGAACTTGAAAGTTAACTCGCTAAAGTTATTCACGTTTCAAAAATCGGTGTTATTCGCTAAATCGAAAACGATTTTTATTCTGTTTTTACAATCTCTAAAACCAAAGCAATAAAAGAGGCAGGATGAAGTTATTTCGAAAAGAAGTCGCAATTTTCACTACACGACAACGATAACAAATCTCCTTACCCTTGGCATTAGTAGATGCCTCTAATTCCCATTATTGCTAGGAAGCAACATTAAACTTGTCACTTCGAAAATATGAAATTAATGAAACCACATGCAAACAACATTGAAGTTTCATGCACCGTCGAGCGCGAAGGCATCTTGGAACAGAAAAGAACGCGTCAGATGGGAAGATACTCGGTACTGAGAAGTGCTCGATCGGGACTATTGCCCTTCCCGAAGATAAGCGCTTTTTTGCTCACACATGAAGGCTTACGAACCCCTCAAGTCACCAAACTGCATCATAATGTGAAAATTTACGGTAGAGCAACTTTGTTTTTATCTAGAGGAAAATCAGCGTTCGCTGAACACAGAAAATGAACGATTGTATTGAACGTTAGGAGCGTGATTTTGTTCAGCGTGAATGCGAACAGCACTGATTGAAATAGCTTATCTCAAACCTGCTGCGGACAATATATTTCTAGAGTTTAGCACCTGAGAAAATGAAAGCGAGACAGTCACTCCATCATCAGCCCCGTCAGCGGCAAACGCTGCTAAACTTGTACAGAAGTCAGAGCTTTGAGTGAGCACGTTCATGGTCTTCTAAATTATGAGCTCGTTATTAAATTTAGGTGACTCGCTGAAGCAAAACGAGTCTCAGAGTTGTTCGAACATATCATGCGCGGGACGCGGTAAACACCCGTGCTTGATGAATGAAAACATACTCGATGTTAATGATGTACGGAATCGAGGCGAACACTGAAGAAAAAATTTTGATATTTCTATACCTTCACGCCAAGTTTTTGCTATAATATTTCCTTTTGTGTACCAATAGTGTATTTTTAGTTAGGGTTAGGCACCAAGCAGGAGGATCGTTGCTTTGATGAAGGTGCATTTCATCGACAGTTTTGTTTACTACGCAAGAGCTCGGCGTAACGAACGGTGCTCGAGCAGCCCTTGAAGTAAACAAATCGGATCTTAGGGACGAGATCCAAGAATCCTAACAGACTATAAAGAGACAGTGAAGAGTAGCTAGCGGTGGGGAGTATAATGAGGAATTGGCCTAAACTTAACTTTGAAACTTAATAATACGTTAAACTTATAGTACGTTTGAAACCTAATAATACATCAAACTTAATAGTTCGTTTGAAACTTAATAGTACGTTGAACAGTTCGTTACGTATAGTATTGTTGGCAAACGAGCTTACAGCATGAATATACGACCAGCAATTTAAATGCATTCAAAGTTGTTAGAAAAAACATCTTGTGTTCGTTCCAGTACAGTTACTACCTCATAACGCATATCAACAAATGAGCTGCTAAAGTTATATTCAATCTATAGAGAGAACTCAAGCGCCCCATATTTACGGAAGTTCTATTCTAGCATGGCCAAGGTTTTATTCCTTAAACTTCATTTTAAAACGAAAAAAAATCAATTTCGACTTATCACCAACAAGTACACTTTAAGTAAGGTATTTCAACTCAATTCGAATTTTAAAGATTTAAATCAATTTGGCTCGTATGAAATTCGAATCATTTCGTGTCTCTAACAAAACCAAGCTGAAAGTACATCGTGTACATCCAACAGAATATAGACTCTTTCAGATCTATTCGAAGTAAACTCAAATTTGAGTTTAGAAACAATGAATTTGAGTCTATCAAGAGTGAATATCAGTCGAGCAAATGTAAATTTGAGCATTAATAATACTCTCATTTCAATAAATTAATCAATTTAATTTTAATAAATTGAATTAAAATAAACCTATAATATCAATTTTTCATTTATCGTGAAGATACACCGAATGAAAAACTGAATTTCGTTCGCCTTCAGGAAACTTACTTCCTCTCTTACAACCTAAGATTGGCGCTTGAGGAGATGACATCCGCTGCAAAAATAAAATCTTAATTGTATTTTGTAATTAAACGGTCCAATGCATTTCATTAATAATTTCTTCGAAAATCTATCCATTAATCTGCATCTCTTCATAACCTCGTATGCGTGAATATTTAGAGAATAGTCGCTGAATTGCTAGACAAGTTAGGTTCATTTGTATTTTTGTAGCTGTAGAATTTTTGTAGCTGCGGGTAACTTTTGCACATCAATCTGACAGCGAGTTCATCCAAAATGTTGACCCAATGTCTTTATATGAACTGGAATAACGAATGAGAACCCTAGAATGCCTTGTGCATTTCGACTTCAACTTGACTGCTCCGATGGTTCCACCCGTTAATTTCTATCTTTGTGTTATTGACGTAAGACCTTTCTTTTTCAAGCGCACGAGCGACATAGTCGTCAGGTTTATGATGCAAAGTGTAATTTTTGCTGCATAGCAATAAAACTGAAAATTTCGAGGATTACACTCACTAAACAAACTGCGACAAACAATCATTATAATATAAATGGAGAAGGTATTCAATAAAAATGCTAGGACTCTGGCTCACCACTTCAAAGAGTGTTTGATTGTTGGCCTCGTGTGCGCCAAATGTTCATGTATCACAAAATCTAAATAAATAAAAATGAACGTAATCTGAAGTTTAGGGATGTTGAAACCATTCACCTCACTAATTAATCGTACATTGCATTATGTACAAGCACAGATACTTATTTAAGAGTGAATGTTTTTTCATTTGGTTCAAACGAGCGTACGTTGTATGGTGCTTTTTCTAAGCAATGTTGGGCAACCTTTTTCAACGCTGGAAAATTATTTATTCTACCATCATTTGGGTGTGATATTTTCAAATTAGTCGTAGAGTAACATGCTCCAATTTGCGTACGCAATATTTCTTGGAACAAATTTCTGAACAGTAACCTTTTATTTTATGAGCAACACTATTTATGTCATCTCAACATGCTCTCTTCAAAATTGGTGATTATAGGACAATCATGCAGGCTCATGTATCAGTGTGAAGGCTATGTGTTTCAAGGCGTTTCGGTTTCGCCATCTCAACTTTATCATTCTCGCTGGTGATTGGAATGCTTAGGATTTTTCATTTTTCCTTAACTCATAACAAAGCAAGAGAGTACATTTTTACTATTTTGCTCAGCTGATTTAACCATTATAAAACATTTTAGAATACTTATCGTGGTAGTTCCACCAATTGAACTTAAAAACCATTAAATTTAAAATTTTTACAATCCAACATGAACTCTTTTGCATCATCTTTTTGGATACACACCGTTTTCTTCCTTCCGTTTTTCTTTTTCTTTCTTTGTTTTCTCTATCTCTCTCTCTCTCTAAATGCACTATTCCAAACAACAGAAAACCAATCAGCGCTCGAAGAAAGATTTCTATTTATAGAGAAAACGGAGCAGGTGACACCTGACTCGTCGTGACAGAGGCCCGCCCTGACGGACATGCCAAACACAAAAAAACGCTCGAACAAGAGTTATTTTTTCTGTTGCGATCGATATTCACATATGTAAGTAAGCATTCACTATACTTTTGATATGAAATTTTTCAGATTTGTGTTGTCAGATGTGTCAATTATTTAATACAGATCTGAGTACATGCATGAATCGCATGAGATCTATTTGTAACTCAAGCTATGCATCAAAAACTGCCTATTGCAGCCATGAAAGAGTTATGGAGATATACGCTGCTCTGAAAAATTTCTTATTATTTCTATTACATTCAACATGAATCATAAAAGTGTGTTAATTAGTTTATTTTATTGCGTATTTTCTTTCGAGCAATGAAACAAAATTAAAAAGCATCAGCTGAGTCAATATCAAGAATATCGGAAGGAAGCTCAAAGTAGAATAGATGAAGTAGATGAAAACTAACTTCGTGAGCTAAATATTTCGGAGCTTTTTCAGTGGCTGAGAAACATGAAAACAAAGAAAAAATCGCGCACTTCGATGCGCGCAATGTGAAAAAATGAAGCATGAGGTAGAAACGCATAAAAAAACGAAAGCAGCCTTGGCAGATAAAATGTTATTGTTTGAACTGAGCGACAGGAGAACAACAAAAAGTTGGAGCAATGCAAACACACTCGGCGTCGAGCGAGAGCAGCAGATGCGCACTGACTTGATCAGGTTTTTGTGGCGTGTGCCATGGCTTTAATACCTTCTCTGTAAAAAGAACACCCATTAGAGGGAATTTAATAGCCTGTTTAAGAGCGCAGCACTGATGTAAACTACTCTTTTTCTGTGCCCACCTGTGTCATAGCCGGCAAGTCCACTAGTTGGCTGTAAGTTAGAGCGGAACGGTACATGTGAAACAGACAGAAAAGATCGAAATAATGGAAACGTAAATTTCACGCTCAATAGAATTTTAAAGGCAAACTCAGTCTCTGTCATAGAAATTAGCGAGACAACGTCGCTACGACTGAAGCATTACAAAAACGATGGAGTGGCGTATTTTTCACAGTAATGCGATGGTCCGAGAGTGCAGTCAACCTGAATTTTCAGACGGTGAACGAGTCAATTTAATGAGCGCAAGCACAACGTCGCATTCTGGTCAGGACACTCCGACTAGGGCATTGAGCAACGAATAAAATGGGAATAGATCTCAACCATTAATCGTGCTGCTTGTTAAGTAAACCTAAAATACGGCTGATAAAGAAAATAATATAGAAATTTTCGAAAGTCATCAAAATTAAAACACGATACAAAAACGAATGGTGATTAAATTGAAACTTCAGATCAGCTTCAAAATCTCCTTGGTGAAAATAAAAATTGAAGCATGAAAACATCTATTCCAGTGTGTAAAAACGGAAACATAAAATTAAAACAGATGTCGGCAAAAACAGGATTGAAACACGATACAGTGAGCTCCTTTTGCACCCAACCTACTCGCACGACTAGTGGTGTTGCGTACTACATCTCCAGGTTTGACTAACGGTGTTGCTTCCTGCATCTCTATAGGTTTGCTTCAAGAAGCGTTGCAGTACAACAATGACCTCACACTACGAGACGTCGTGTTTTTTCGACCACTACTCACTTGAATGATAGCCACGTGAGGAAGAATGGTCCATCTCCACTAAAAAATATAAAAACATTGAAAGATCATGATACATGGTCAAGTAATAATATTGACCTTCGCACAATTACGTACTCCAACAACCTGTGAATAAATATTTTTTGAATGTTTCTCATCACGTTTTGGCACCAAGACCTAAATCCAACACCACATTTTCCTTTTTTTTCCTTCACTAGCTTTTATTGATAACGAAACCTGTTACTTCTAGAGCAAATTAATGGGAAAGAATCAACTCGTGGGATTTTTAAAATATACTCGCACAGGTTCTGTCCAAACATGTAACCTCTACGCACAATTATATCTTCTCTGTGGGATTTTTGGCATGGTTTCATGCACAGGGAATTGGCCGGCCTACTAATTTATCGTTCCACAATCATGAGCACCAGTTATTGAATTCTAAAGACAGCGGGCTTCCGATAATTAGGACCTACGGTTCATGGATTTTTCTCTTAACTTATTCAAGAGTTTATGTTCAATCCGCCATTCTCATCGCACTCAAGAGACATGATTGGAACAAAGCACTGGCTACTGTTACTCACAGAGCGTCAATTCTTCACTCGTATAAGAAAAACAAAAGAGTTAAAAGAAGGAATTGATTTTGTAATCAATTCTTTTACGAGTGAAGAATTGACGCTCTGTGAGTAACAGTAGCCAGTGCTTTGTTCCAATCATGTTTATTGAGTGCGATGACTTCAAACAAAACGGTACGGAATTTCATTCATTCCGCACATGAATTCACGCTTCTCTTAGTGCGCTTCTTCAGATACTCATTATATTTAATAAATTTCTGGCATCACTTTTTGACTGACAGTGGACTACTGCATCACGAATCGCTGTTTACTCTCAAGGCTTTAAACATTCGCTGATGTTTTATCCTCACAGCATTACCACAATATTTAACTTCAGAAGTGCATGAGACATATGCCAACAGCTCTTAAAGCATCTTGTTCCATAATTTGCTGTGAACTTGACTGATTGCTGCAAAGTGTATCGAAAGACCCTTCCGTATATTAGAAAAAACGAATCACGATTTCCATTTTGCTGCAAGTGTAGATTACGATATTTTCCAATATTTCAGTTCTTTTTACACTTCGATATTTATTTTTGTTAATCGTTTCACCATTATTCAATCATTAGTTAATCATTTTTTTAAACTTTCGAGCAATTGAACTTATTAAAGACGATAACTTAATGAAAATGATCGGTAGATGACGGCAGTTTTAAATAGAATTTAATGAGGATGAATTCGTTGCTCTGCATAATTTCCATTAGAGCATCAATAACACTGTGAGCTCGTAATCATGTATAACATGGATGATGTAAGCAATGAGCAAATTTCAAATATATACTTGTTGGGCCAGAATATTGCATGCTTTCTGATTTGTTTACGATTAACCGAGATCGCTGTCTTTATGTGCAGCCACAGAGTTTGAAAAAACGAAATTGTAGCTGATGCAAATTTCAAAGCCCTAGGATCCAACTTTTTGCGATTTCCTCTTCATTTGTTAAACGGGCCAATTTTTCTTGTAACTATCGATAATCAACGATCTCTTGTTGCATAGGATCAATATGGAGAGTAAAATTGTAGGGACCTTATGTAACTCTTATGCTCTAGTGCTAACACGAAAACCATAATCCTGCTGATAATGTGATAAAATGCCTGAGTAGAATACTGCCTTTCTTTAAATTGTCTAATCACTTGTTATTTTCAAACACGGGGCCAAACGAACTCGACTCTGCTTTCATTTTCTATCATGTAAAAAGAATTGTAAAATATTAATTTTTTACTCTCATTTGACAGAAAAAAATGTCTCTGCAAGTATCTTATGATTTTTCAAAGCCTAGGCATCCTCGTCCAACGGGAAATCAAAGATTTGTTGGGGCTAACTCAAATTTGCCTTTCGATTCATCACAAATTGTACAAAAATTTTGGACCATATCTGTGACGTCAAAATTTCTATGAGCAAGCCTGGCGATATAGGAGACATCGCATGTGGCATTCATGAGGCAAATGTACATCGATGCTCCATTTTTTTGCAAAATTCTTTAATACAACAATCAAAAAATTGCACTGAAGGACACTGAGTTTCACAAGAGATGCATATTCTCTGCTACGAATAGAAGCAGTCTTTTAAGG
The DNA here is from genome assembly GCA_014220935.1 of Platorchestia sp. MABIK. Taxonomy (NCBI): domain Eukaryota; kingdom Metazoa; phylum Arthropoda; class Malacostraca; order Amphipoda; family Talitridae; genus Platorchestia; species Platorchestia sp. MABIK. Next base: position 37,808 of record JACJUY010000319.1, read on the forward strand.
CTTCCAAATTCGCAATTCGCTTCCAAGGTTTCCAATTCGCGGTTGGGCATTTATTTCGCCAGTTTAACGAAGAGAAAAGTAATCGTTAAGCCAGTAAAATCTTCAAGTCTTACTTGCAGATTCATCTTGCTATAAACATGAAGTCAGATTCCTTGACAATTTAGTGTCATTTAAATTTTTTCCCATTCAATTGAACCACATTATTAGGCGGCATTATACGAAGCATGATGCAGAAGGCGTGCATTCCGCCACAAGGTGTCAACAGAATAATTTCAGATGCCAACCTTCAGCATTCAGGTAGAGAGCAACACAAAGGTTCTGTAATGACAACAACATTGCAGCATTCTCAAATCAACGCATGAATGAAAGCTCACGTTGTTGATGCGTTGTGATGTGTAAATTCTTTTATATGAAAAAATACGAAGAATAATTTAATACATTCTATTACAACATTTATATCCCACGATCATGGAAAAGCTGCAGTGAAGTATAGAAAATTCCAACAGATACGCATCACAATAAAGCACTATGTTTAAATTTTCTCACAGCAGTACCACAATATTTAACTTTAAAAGTGCGTGAGACACATACCAACAGCTCTTAACCAAACACAGTGCATGAACGTGGTATCAATTTCCCATGTACATCAAATGTGCCGTTCTAGTTAAAATTAAAAAGCAAGTTACATCAATCCCACCTATATTTGATACTTAGAATCAAAGGTTACACCTCCACGGCACGGTATAGTAGACTTACAACTTTCGTAAAAGTGCAAAGTCAACACTGCCTCACCGTACCGATAAATAAAAGGGCACAATTATCATCAAAAGTATTTAGCTTTCCGAGTATACCGCTGTATATTTGGGATGCCCTCCCTAACATACACATTGCACAGTAGCACAAAACAAGAACGTAGAAAAAAAAATTCAACAATATGGTCCCGCAGTGGCGTCTCCTCCGCTTATTACTCACATGGAAGTGTTCTCATATATCAATTTTTCTATATCTCATTGCATTCAGAGCAAGCAAACTATTGAAAATTATACTAAACTCAAGCTCTACATCCTCACATTCGCAACAAGAAAACGCCTGTTCGATCTCAGGTGGGGACAGTCTCTAAACTTCGCATCCAGAGCTCGCTGTGTACGACTCACAACTGAATCCCAAGTTTTATTTAGGGAGCTTCGCATGCATTAAGGTAAAGTTGCCTTTCGTTTCATCAAGCAGGACAGGTGCACTTTTATTTGGTAATCACTTCGACAGTAAGCAGAAAAATAAACTTCACAACAGAGGTTTATGAAAATTTCACTGCGAGAAATTTCTTAGTAATCAACAGTCGAATACAGATCAGAATTCTAATCCTCTCCAAATAACATCATTTCCCAGTTTTTTAAGTCTTAGCTACTCCACAGACGTTGCAGCGGTATTAACCCATACTCGGTGTGTGTACTCAATTTCATCTGCACGTGGTGAGAGCCTTCACTTGTGTGAGTTTGATTTTGATGAATTTAGCCTGACATTCATGGTGAAATAAAGCATTTGTGAAAATAGAATTCTCTATTTAATTCCTTCCATTTCCATTGAAATATTTTTAGCATGTGATAGTCCACTCAATAATTTTGAATTCAATTTAAAAATTTTGAGCAAGGTATAAACAATGCATTAATTTTTTCGCGTACTTCAGTATAAAATGGAACTAAGCAAGGAAATTCTTAACTTAAATAATGAAAAGTAATAAATTCCAGCGGTAGCATCATTTTTACCCTACCACAGTTAAGTTTCTCTTTTAGTTAAGTAAATACTCTTTGAGTTAATTAAATTCTCTTTTATATAAGTTAATACTCTTTGAGTTAAGTAAATTCTCTTTTAGTTAAGGAAATACAATATGAGTTAAGAGAATTTATGAACATTATTAACATAGAGTTTTCTCTTTTCTGGATATAAGTAGATGACTCTTTCGTAGCGGCAAAATATAATTAATTTTGGACGCCAAAAGATCCGGGCTCGCGATACCTGGCGCAGTCGCCGGTACGTTGTGGGAGAAACGAGGCAATGCGTACAGACCACGGTGATCGACTACCTTACTTCAACACACAGTCTATGTATGGACAGGTACTGTATTGTAAGGCTTACATGATGGCATTAGAAAAATAGCCGGTGGGTAGCTACCCTCAGACATATCTAGATTCGAGTAAAATTTAACACCAATACTGATCACGAAATGTCAAAATAGTTTGGTAACTTCAAAGAAACGCATTTCGTGAACGTTTCGTTCTTCAGAATTACATGCTCATTTTATTTGCTAGTTTTCTTGAGCGATAAACCCAATGTCCCTGTTTAAATTCGAAGTTTATATTTCAACTATCAAAAGAATTGGATTTAGAATACCAAACACGAAAAAAAATGAAAAAGATGAAAATCTGAACGTAAGGTGTGACCCACATACGAGCACACAAGTGAAGAAGCATTCTCGTTTCTGTTAAATACGCCACAGCTCACAACCACGAGCATTTATTCTCTACGTAGGTGAATGAATCATAATAAGACGACCTCGATCGTCGAGGATGTACGCTACGGAGAGCCCTCCCAACCAATACATTTCCCTGCAACAAACACCGCGACTCAAATTAACATGAGTGACTGCCACCGCACGGCAGTTACTTGAACTTTCAACGAGAACGTAAACTTTCCGTAAATCGCACGGGATTGTGGCGGCCTGTGAAGCAAGTCTCAGTTTACTCGCCCCACATATCAGCACCAACAAATCGATAAACATCGCCTCCTCACAGCGATGAAAAAAGCAGCGTTGAGTTCGATCAGCAAGATCTTCTTGTCGTGACGGAGAACCCTTACGCTATCAGCCGTGCAGACGCTATGAAGCGATGTAGATTGCACCAGTTCAACAAACATGTGTTACGGATTTGCAGTTCCAACGTGGCTGCAAGAATAAAGCATCAAGTGAACAAGTGAATTCAGGTTTTATTACACGATGATTTCTAGTTCAATTGCATTAACGTCAGCACTTTTCAAGAGGATCTGTCAATGACATTTTATGAACATGCACAAAAAATCAATAGAATTCAATGGAAACTCATTGTAGAATAAAAAGGGTTCAGCTAACAAAATGATACTAAAGATGAAAAAGCACCTTTGATATTTGATAAAATATACTCCTTTAAAATTAGCTTTCAATTTTTGAAAGGACATCTGACATGTGCGAATCACAAAGGACAGGGCAAAATACAGGAACAAAAAAGAAGGTAAATTTTGCTTAGTAAACAACTATAATAAAAATTTAATGACAAAAACCAAAGATGTTCTCATTGTTAAAATTGTATGTGATTAATACTAAAACGAACGTTTCGGGCCTCGACCCATCATTTGCGGATTTACAGCCGATGGGTCAAGGCCCAAAACGTTCGTTTTAGTATTAACCACATGCAATTTTAACGACATGAACAAAATAATTATTACTATGTGTTACTCATCATAACATATATGAAAATCTAATAGTTTTTAGCATCCAATGTAAAATAAATTGCTGTGAAAAACAGTTACTCAGCATTGCCGAGTGCACCAAACTAAAATATTAGAACTGGCTATAAAATAATTAACTACTAATCACAATTCTCATAGCGTATAATCCACATTCTTCCCTCTAACATAACATGGAAGATAAACTCCTTTATTGTCCCTGGTTGACCTAAGCTACAAGCGCTGCTTGCGTTATCTCTTGTGGCGGTTCAATCATTCTCTTTAGAAAGTTGAAAACTTTTTCAAAATTAGTGAACTCTTGTTGAGAGCCCTGTCGTCCTAATGGCAGTGACATGATCGGGCCTTGGTTTGAGCGAATTGTGAAGCCTCTGTAACTGCGATACGCTTCTCCTAATGCGCAATATCACGGCTCCCTAAATCTAACTGGAATTGTGCAGCAGCTATAACTATGATACGCTTTTCCTAATACGCTTTATAACCGGCTCCCTAGATCTAACTGGGAAAATACATTGGTAATTTTTATTTTCGATTTTCCAGATAAAAAATGTAAGCCTTGACTAGTTAATTGGAGGGCATTTGCAGAGTGGCCTAACCCACAAATCAGAGGTCAAAACTGGCAGAGCGGATTGAGTGATAATTTCACCTCATAGCGGCGTAGGTGTTTTTCAGGCAGAATCGCCTAGTTCCAAATTAGTTCCTAGTTAGTAACTTGGCAAGAAAAAGCCAGTTTGGCAACCCTGCGATGAACACCACGCCTCTAACTTGAGTGTCTTAAAATTATGTATTTTGTGGGTTAGGCCACTCTGCAAATTTGCCTTCCAATTGAGCCATCAATTATGACTGACATTAGGGCATCGAATTTTATGAGTGCCCCTAGATTAAGCAACTACGATCAAGGGACCAAAAATCTCAGTCAGAATATTTAAATCTTGGTTGTAGGACAACTGCGCTCACTGAGCTAAAATAATACTTCACTTGTGCCAGAAAAGACCGCACGTCTATTTTATTCCATATCATTCAGAAACTCAGAGAGAAGGTCATATCTATTCAATTCCATTTTATTCAACAACTCAGAGACGCCTTCATGTCTCATTTCATTCTATTCAATAATACCGTAATGTCTATTTTATTTAATCATTTCTCACAACATCGTGTCTATTTTAATGAAAACTCAGAGAAGAGGTCATGTCTATTTTATTCCATAGTATTCACTAACGGAGAGACGCCGTCATGTAGCTCTGCCCTCGCCACTCCCCACCGCCACGCTGACAGCACCAGACGAGGGACGACAGCGACCGTCAGCACAGAGGAGGCGACGTGTCGCTGTTATGGGCGAAGCGCAGCGCTGTCACCACCTCAGCTGTGCACTTCACGCGCTTTGGCTCTCCCTCTCTCTGAGACTTTCTCATGTACTTGCAAATATCAATAGCTCCGTATTACTGGCTTCCCTTAAATTTTGGCTCTCCCTCTCTCTGAGACTTTCTCATGTACTTGCAAATATCAATAGCTCCGTATTACTGCCTGTCCTTAAATTTTGGCTCTCCCTCTCTCTGAGACTTTCTCATGTACTTGCAGATATCAATAGGTCTTTATTACTGCCTGTCCTTAAATTTTGGCTGTCTCCCTGTCTCTGAGACTTTCTGATGTACTTGTTAATGTTAATAGCCACGTATTACTAACTTCCCTTAAATTTAAGTCTTATGTCTTGAAGATCCAAAATGGAACTTGTAAATATTAATTTTCATTTGTGACAACATCAGAATTTGTTTTCTGGAGTTCACATATTTTTGACGTATACTTATATTTTGATGTGTACTCACATTATTTATAATTCACATATTAGATTTCTTAAGAAAAATGATTTATCATTGGTAGGTGATAGCATTCTGTTTATTTTACCTATCCGGAATGAGAACTGAATTTTTACATATTTCACGAGCTGAGCTTGTTTCTTAATCAAGAGCGACTAGTAGAAGTTGAGTAGATGTTCATTTTGGTCCTTCAGATTTATGTTTAAGAATACTTCTAATTGTAGCGAGTGAAAATTTCAAATCATCATTGTGTGCAATTCATATGTGTGATGGACGTACTTCCATATAATCGACATGAAAACTTTGTGCGTATCAGTACTTTTTAGATCTAAAAACTATGTGCGTATGAATATGTTCCAAGTATGAAAACTCTGACTATTTGAGCAAATGTTAGAAAAGAAAACTATGCGCTCGTATGTATATTTCAAATAAAAAAGTTGTGTGTGCAAAAACACTTATTAGATACGATAGCTAGGATCAGTTGCAGTGAACGTTGCAATGATTTCTTTAAGATCTTTAAAAGCTGAACACAACCACTGTTGGAAGACATTTTGTTTGAAAACTATGATTATAATACAAATTCAACATGACGTTGTAGGCATGTACACAATCGATTGTATTGGAGTTCCACGTGATGACAAAATGATTGAGAAATACCGTACGTTAATTTGACTGCGAACGCGAGATCATCCAGATACTCTTATGATAATTAGGAAAGAAAGCGGGCGTCGAAGTATCTTGCGTAAATTAACCCGAATTTTTGAAAGACTACACTGGGAGAACATAAGAAAAAACCTGTAACACTCGAGGCAAGAGGTAGATTATTACAAAAATTTCTGGATGAGAGAACAAAATTTAAAAAATCATGGACAAGTCAGTCGGGAGTTAACAGTAGACTCACAACCATTTCTGACTCCACCGTGGTATGGTAAACCCTGTAAATACGCTTATGATCTATTATAGGTACTTTAAACATCGTATATTGCTGGACAATTCATTCATTCAATATTGAATCAGTCTTACTCATCATGTCTAATAACTGACCTACCTCTAATTTAAAACATATTCTCAACACGTTTTGTAGCAGCTCGGTCTCCAGTTCTTTTTCCTTAGACCACGTTTACAAATGTATCAAAACGTGCCGTATGCAACCAGAGGGGCTTCATGCAAGTAGCTTGCATCTAATTTTTTCGTCAAACAACTGGAGCTTACGGTCACTTTGGGTGTGTTGAATAAACACTTTGAAATGTATAAGAACAAACATTTATCCGACGATGGCGTTAGACCCGAACATGGCGAACCTTTCTTATGACCTTTACGACCATGCAAAGCGCAAGGTTGAATCAACGAAAATTTATCCCGATTGTTTACGCACTTTCTACGCCGCACTCGATTAAGAATACTTATTTCTATGCGGTAAAAATGTACAGGAATGTCAAAATAAGACTGGAAATTCGCAGTTATTAGAAAGAAAGTAGGCTTAAAATAGTTTAAGAATTTTACAGTGTCTTGTTTCCTATTAAAATCTTGAATATCTGTTTTATTTACAAGCGCTTAGCTCCACCATATCTCACCAAATGTCGTTTAACTCTTGTATCGATCAGAAATGTCAATAAACTCAACTTCCACCCGGAGAGCATTTAAGGTTATTTCTTATTAGATGCTTCTCATCCATACCTCGACCTTAAAATCACATGACTCTGTGTACCTCATCCCTTTGACAGTCAAAAATGTTATTAGTCTTTCGTTACCCGACGGATTTTCATCTGCCTCTGATAAATGATGTTTTCAGACACCCTAGCCAGACTACGGTAGCAGCTAAGAGACTTTCGTGGGGCATTTTCTCTGGTGTTCGTGTCGTCCTGCTTCGGTGCCCCCATAATTAATGGCCACCATGGACAGCTCTACAAGACATTCTCTGACATATGAACGAAAGCTAAACCGTCCACGCGCTCTTGTGAAATGAATTTTGCGTTCATGTAATGAGAACTACTCGTCACTTTTACGCCAGTTGAAATAGCGTTCCTAAATCAGGAAGAGTGCCGACAGACTGCAGTTTTGTCTCAAATGCAAATGATTGCTCTTCTGACTTCTATAATTACACAAATTTTGCGCCTTCGAAGTGCCACTCAAACTTAAACTTCACTGGATCTTTTTATAACTATAATACTAATATTTTTCTAGCTATGAGAAACTTCATTCCCGGAGAACAAATTTATTCGCCCACTTTTTTTTGGAGGCAAATGTTGCGAGGCTTTAAAAAGAACACGTCTGAACTTCAAGCAAAGAGAAACTCGCATGATAAACGAGCCACAAAACTAATAAGTTTCCCTCGCAATTGAAGACAACCTGAATCTTACGAATGGCTCACAGGTGAAGAAATTAGTCAAAGGCTTCTGTCATTGTGCGAGCAGCCCCTAATGCACACAACGAAAGATGGGCTCAACATAGATCAATAGCGGCCTGAAAATATCAATACGATACTGTAGATATTTCAGAGCTCATGACGCCCGCAGCAGAGAGGCAAGGAATGCAAAGAGCATCGCAGCTTCTGACAAGTGGACGTCGCAAGCGTTATATACACCTGCACGCATATTAACTGAACAGAGGTTCATCTGTAACATTTCCCACTCTTATATTTTTCAGGCACAAACAAGCATCTGCATGCTGAGACGACATGATGTGCTCGGCATCTCCAAGCCTGTACAGATGTCTGCAGTTTTGTTCACTTTATTCAGCGGCTGTTCTGCATATACGTCTAATAACTCAAAACCCCCTGCAAAGACGAGACGGAGACTGCAAAGAATAATGGAAATGCTCGCTAATGACCAATTCACTCGCCGTTCAAATTATACCGCACCTTCAACTAAGTCACGAGGAAGGGCATCTCTCCAAGTTCATTGGGTTCTGTATATAGGAGAGAGACGGTCGGGATGGCTAGCTGTCACACAAACGTAGCGTCCGAATCAGTTCTGAACATAATTACGCGTCTAAACAAGCCCTCCAAGGTAGCACAGAGACCGCAATATTTCTCAAAGGAGCGACCTAAATACTTTATGTGGTGAGTGTTAGAGACATCACCGCACATTTCGGGAAGCTTTACAGTCTCAAGCGAGTGCCTTACTTTTTGTTCGCTCATTAAATCAATAGTTTAGAGCAGTAAGCAGCGATTTCAAGGCAATAAGTTCGAGTTATCATGTAAAAAATTACTCATCGCGACTAAATGCGGCCAGAGTATTTCGAGCATTAGTTTTCTATGCAAGTGTCCCCAAAAGTCACGTTAGGACTCGCAGCTGTAACATGGCACATGATTGTCTTATTTTGATCTGTTTTCGCGCCACTGGATTGGTCCATGATTTAGAAAAATTTTAAACCAAACCGTATTTACAACGAAATCTTCGGGTTTCTTAGATTATTTACTCGCAAGAATTTACAATTGATAAGTGACTAAAAATAGGTAGCGAAGAAAAATTCAGGAAGACGAACAATTTTCATAAACACAAATCGCTGAAATCAAAACAGAGAGGCAAAAAATTATCTCGGCAAAATATTTGCCAAAGCACGTGCAGTGGATTGAAGTGAGGCAACATTTCAGTTCAAACTGAAGCGAGCCTCAAATGTTATGGTCTCACATCTATGCAACATTGGCGGATAAATTAGGCGCTACGCCTGTAGCATTGCTGCTGCTGCTGCCGTAGACGTTAATTGGCCATAAACTTAGCGCTGCATTTCATTAATTTTCGCTTACTAATAGATCTCCACAAGAGGTTTGCATCGAACGACCAGTGCACGCAGCACTCTGAACCTGAGAAATTCGACGTGGCTTAGAAACGAAGAAGAATATATTGGAATTTTTATTGAGATAGATGAGCCAATTGCCAGAGAAGTCGGCCTCAGAGCTCACTCGCGAGTTCCAAGCTAGAAAAGATGAAACAAAGTTTAAAAACACAATGAATATAATCAGGCACACTGATTTAACTAAATATGTCGCCAGACACACTGCTGCAACACAGTACGTCACCAGACACACGGCTGCAACACAGTACGTCGCCAGACACACGGCTGCAACACAGTACGTCACCAGACACACAGCTGCAACACAGTACGTCACCAGACACACTGCTGCAACACAGTACGTCACCAGACACACTGCTGCAACACAGTACGTCACCAGACACACTGCTGCAACACAGTACGTCACCAGACACACTGCTGCAACACAGTACGTCACCAGACACACGGCTGCAACACAGTACGT